>NDXB01003082.1:77739-96741 GCA_002631895.1 Agapornis roseicollis
GAAAAAAAAAAAAAAAAAGAAAGAAAAGCCCATCAGAATTAATTCAAGGTCTTTATATTGACTATTTATAAGACCAAAACAGGTAACAGTTAGGCAAAGGAATAGTGAAGCTACTGAGGCTAGATTTAGCCATGGAAGCAATGATATTACTGAGAAGCAATGGTAGACATGTTCATAAAAATGATGGAGAACGGATCATTGAAGGACAAAAGATGAAGACAAACCTACAATAGGCACAGACAAGATGACCTCTGCTGAGACTACCAGCCCTGACTTCTAGTTGCTGCATATGCCTGTGTCCAAAACTTTGGCATGAGTCAGCAACCTCAGCAAACCTTTTCATCTGGGCAGAATCATGGCTTACCCACAGACCTGTAATGATCCATCAGTTGGGAGTGCTCAAAACCTCTGTTGTTGGGAGAGCAGTGCATATAATTAAGAAATTAGTTGTGAATCGGGAGCCCAGGGAGATCCTACGATCTCTCTGCCTTCTGAGGACAGCAGGAAACTGGGAAGAAAGGGGTCTGTGAAAAGGAGTGAGGCAGTTGGTATAAAAACTTACTTTCAGTGTGACTTCTCTCTATTTCCTAGTGAAAAACCCTTTCCTAGGAGCTGGTGCTAGAACTTTCCCATGTACATTTTCATTCTTGAATGCAAACATTCTTACCTTTCTCACCCTGGACAGCATCTCTGCTATGTGTAGGAAGGAATGTTTTGAAGACTCAGAAAAGCCATTACTTTATCTCCCTCTGAGAGATAAATTCTCCCAGAGACTGCATCCTGCATAAAATGCTGTCTGTGGAAAGGATGGAATTCAGAAAATGTTCAACTCTTGTACTGTAAACAAGGGCTGTGGACTAAATTCCACCTCAGTTTGCAGTCACAATAGTTCCAAGAGGTTCTGTGCTATTTGTACCTGACAGAACATGACCTTTTCTGTATGAATAGAGTTGATGTCATGTAAAGTTTGCTGCAGTAAAGATTGTGCAGATATTCATTCATGAAGAAGGCAGGTTATGGAGACAATGTCCTGGAAAAATAGAAGCTAACAATAAATGTTTTAGCATAGCCAGCTGCTACATTATGTCTGACAAAAAGGTAACAGACATGATATGAGTGGCGTATGGAGTGAAAACAGGTAAAAGATTTTGTCTTTGTGTGTGATTTTAAGGCAGTTATTGATATCCAATGTTCAGTTTGGGATCCATTTGGAAATGAAAGTAATGGCAATGATATAGATCAGGAAGCGACAGGACAGGACAGGGCAGGACAGGAGAGGCTAGGAAAAGATCTCCCATATCAGACATTTCAGTCCTTTTGACAAAGACATGGCATAAGACAGTGATTGGAAGTTACCACTGGACAAAATCTAACATGGTGTTTCCTAGAAGTGAAGATAGTTAAACATTAGGTTTGTAGAAACTTGGAATAATTTAGACTGGAAAGAACCTCTGGGGGTCTCTGGTCCAAGCCTGTGCTCAGAGCAGGTCCAGCTCAGATCAAGTTGCTCATTACTGTGTCCAGTTGGATTTTTAATATTTGTAAGGATGGATGGTCCACACACTCTGGCTCCCTTCTTGAGTTTCTGGTCACCCTCAAGGTAAAAATGCTTTCCCCAGTTACATCTTGTGCTTGTTGCCTCTTAGCCTGCAAAGGAGTCTGGTTTTGTTTTCTGTACACCCTCCTTAGATTAAGAAAGCAGTCAGTTCTCCCATTAGCTGTTCTCTTGGTTGAATAAGCCCAATTCTCAGTCTTTTCTCAGTATTACATGCCCCAAGCCCTTAACTATATTGGTGGCCCTCAAAGCATGGAGGAAATTATGGATTTGTTTGAAGTTTTTAACAGGACACTAGATACATTTCTGGAGAACCTGCTTATGAATTCCTCTTTCTACAATAGTTTAGCAATGCAAATATGACATATCCTCTATGTATAGCAACAACTATTTAGTCATCCTAAACTAAGTTTCCATAGTGGAGTAAGCACTGATCATTTAAACTCTCCTGCTTTATAAAGGAAGGCAAATAATCAGGACTCATAAAAAATTGTTCAAGGAGCTTGTACTGCTCAGGTCATTTGTGGATGGGAGGGAAAGCTGTAGTAAATATTTGTGATTTTGTTGAGAAAAACCCATGAAACATTGCTTTGTGCAGCATGTTTCTTACAAAATGGATGTATGACCCCAGCAAAAATTAAAGCTTTCAACAAGTACTAATTTGTGCCCCATGTCATGTCCATGTCTTTTATGGGAGCAGCACAACATTTGACTCAGGGGCTACTTTTTCAAGGTATTTTGTATACCACAGTTAAGTCTTAGGCTTACAGTGCAACAAAGCTGTTGATAAGACCATACTACAAACCAGATCATAAGACTACTCTTGCTATAACAAAGGGTTTTGGTCAGGGTTTTGCTGGTTTTCATTTTAATTTGCATCAGTTCTCTCATGTGGTTCAGGAAACAGTGGTTGAACTCTTGCTTCTTTGAGAGTGTCCATATCATGGTTTTCTTGAAGAACTGGGACACCTGCTTTTTAACACAAGACCATTAAATTCTTGAAGTGAAGTAAATTAACCAACTTAACAACAGAAAGGGATAAGTGATAGCCAGGAACCTGAGGATGATCAGAAATGATCAGAGATGGTCAGAAATATGCAGTGTATGTGTATACATATGAATATTCCATATATATAATGTGCTCTGTAATATAAACCTTTCTGACCTGTGAGTCCTTAGTTGAGCTATTTTGGGGGAGGGAGGTGGACAGGAGGGGCTAAGTTATGTAGACGTTTGGTATTTTGAAGTGATATTTTTACAGAAATGAAATGGATTTTCTAATCTTTCCATTGAAAAGTTCATAAAACCAAATTTGAAGAAATTACATTTCACCATGTCTTCACCTTCTTTAATCTCCATTTGGATCTGTAATATAATAAAAAATAATGTAGTTCTTTGCTACTTTTTTCATTATTTTATTGCCATCTTTGATTTTCTTGGCATTATTTTTGATGGCAAAAGAGCAAAAGAAGTGGGGAGAAAGAGCTAGACAAGGGTGAACATTATTCTGATGCATGTGGGAAACCAGAAGAATCCTAAGGTGGAGTTTAAAATTTGTGATTTCTTAGGAAGAGCAGAATATTGCAATTAAAAAATCGGCAAGGAAGTTTTCATTTACAGACAAAATTAATTTTTCCCAAGAAAGCATACTGATTTGTAACATTACGTACAGTGATGCTGTTGCTTTAAAACCCCAACTCGTTTATTGATGGTTGCTATAGAAAACTTTCTGAAAAACAGGTGTATATATAGTAAGCTTTTAGCCAAGTGCTTTCTTAAGGCTTTTTTTCCTTTCCCATTCACTCATGATCTTGACAAAATAGAGTTACTGATGGCCACATCCTAATCTCACTTTAATTAGGGTAACTCAGAAATACTTCCTAAGCATCCTTGAAATTAACTGACATGAAAGTGGGCCAAAAGAAAAATCTAGCTTCAAACGTGTATTTATCTTATGGTTTTATTTCCCATGGGTTTTGCAGTGATTTATTTATTTTTGGCTTAAACATCCCAACCTGAAGGTGACTCAAATCCTGATTTTAAATATTTTTCAATAGAAGTCCAGCTAATGCCCCGAGCATAATTTGGCTCACTGAGCACACGATCCTTTTACACCCCTCTAGCAAAATCTTCCATCATAAAGTCATGAGCCCTCAGAGGACTTTGAGAGAATTTATTACATTATTAATAAACCAGCTGATTAAAGGACACAGTTCCCTCTGGCTTTTCCTAAACTGGTTTCGTTCATGGTATTTTAATTCAGGCACATTCCACAATTAAGACATTTTGATTCCATTTCTATTAACAGTGATAAGGAACCAAATCATAAAAGAATCAAATGAAAGTGGAGAAAGGCCTGAGGATACAGTCTTCAGAGAGCACACAGTCAACAGTGATATTTTCTATATGAAAGGTATCAGATTCTTTTAGTTGCACAATGTCTTCTTTAGGGTTAAAGAAAATAAGAATGGATGAAAACAAAAGCATCTCAGCCAGAGAGCACAATTCAGTCCTAGCACACTGCCTCAGCTCACCCACAGCAACCTCATTCAGCATGGCTTGAAGGTAAATACCTCACAAATATAAAGGTGCAAGGGAAAGAAATCAAAGTCACAAGACCTACGTTTGCACAAGAATTATATTAGCCATTTGCAGATGCATTTCTCTGCCTTACACTGAGATTTGACAGGATTCTGCCTTATTAATTAAAGATAAAGGGTTTAATTGAAGAAAGAGGCTTTAATTATGTTTAGCATATGCAGCACATGCTAGCAATCTACTTTCAATAAAATGGCAATGAAGACCCAATCGATCTGAGCTGACCACCAGGAAGGATCACTGATTTCCAGCTGCAATGAGCTGAGCCCATTTGTGAATCAACCCCAGCAAGCATGTCCTGGCAGAGCTGAATTTCACAAAGCCACAGCATTTTAATGTGCTTTATCTGTAGCCTAATAAACTACATCTATATAGTAAACTAAATACAGCCAGGGCATGGGCTCAGATGTTGGCCCAGAATTTTTGGTAAAGCCAAATTGGATGAGGAGTGGCTTGGCCACTTCGTCTGCCAGTTCACAGAATCACAGAATCCTAAGGGTTGGAAGGGACCTCGAAAGATCATCAAGTCCAACCCCCCTGCGAGAGCAGGGTAACCTAAATTACATCACACAGGAACTTGTCCAGGCGGGCCTTGAATATCTCCAACGTAGGAGACTCCACAACCCCCCTGGGCAACCTGTTCCAGTGCTCTGTCACTCTCACAGTAAAAAAGTTTCTCCTGATGTTCAAATGGAACCTCCTATGCTTCAGTTTACACCCATTGTCCCTTGCCCTATCACTAGACATCACTGAAAAGAAGCTAGCTCCATCATCTGCAGGTACCTCTCAGCATGTCCTACGGACTTGTGCGCTTTTAGGTTCCTTAGACGATCTTGAACCTAATTGTCTCCTATAGTGGGCAGTTCTTCCTGCTCCCATTCTTTACATTTCCTATCTGTAACTTGGGCAGTGTGGCTGGAGCACTTGCTGGTGAAGACTGAGGCGAAAAAAACCACGTTGAGTACCTCAGCCTCCTCCATATCCATATTCCAGCATCTCACCACCCTAACAGGAAAAAATTTCTTCCTTATATCCAATCAAAGCCTCCCCTGTTTAAGTTGAACCCGTTACCCCTTGTCCTGTCACTATAGTCCCTAATGAAGAGCCCCTCCCCAGCAGCTCTATAGGCCCCCTTCAGATACTGGAAGGCTGCTATGGGGTCTCCACGCAGCCTTCTTTTCTCCAGGCTGAACAGCCCCAACTTTCTCAGTATCAGTGGTG
This sequence comes from Agapornis roseicollis, assembly GCA_002631895.1. Classification (NCBI taxonomy): domain Eukaryota; kingdom Metazoa; phylum Chordata; class Aves; order Psittaciformes; family Psittacidae; genus Agapornis; species Agapornis roseicollis. Next base: position 83,114 of record NDXB01003082.1, read on the forward strand.
CCCATATGAAACAACAGCACTTACTAAGTTTTTTATATGTGTAATATATATTTATATTTTAAAAATATATATTTGTGCCTTATTTCTTCATTTTGTGAGCTGTGTTGGCTTCAATGAATTATGCCAATGTGAAACTGGTATCCTCAAATGAAGGATGTGGCTTAGGAAGCAATTTTAAATTGGTCATACCAGTAGCTGTATGATTATCTTCCTGTAGTGCTGGACACCACTGAGAGCTGAAGCTGAATTCAGGTGCCACGTTGGCTCTGACACAGGGGTAACTTCATCTTCAAACATTGTGGCTTTCAGGCTGTGGGGTTGTGGGTTTGTTTTCTTTTATTCTGACTCACCACTGGCTCAAGAAGTTATTTTTTCTTCCTACTGATCAGTGAAATGAGCACTAAAAGACAACTGTGCATTGTAGGCCAGCTACCTACTCTTCTACTTTACAGGTTTTAAAGAGTTTCTTCACATGTAGCTCCATAATTTTCCAGACTTTCAGAAAAGATAGACTCAAGCTATCTGCCAGGGTCATAAAATGCAGACCGTTGTACTCTGTGTCTGATCTAACAGGTAAAGCTGGAACTTGCTTTCACACTGCTGCCTGAAATAAATAAGTCAACGTGCTGAGATGTAAGCTCAAATCCAACTTGCCCTCCTAAATTCTGGGATTCTAAGCACATTTTCAGAATTCTTGTATTTCTCTCTGATATTTTGAAGCTCTACAGATGGATGTGTGAAACAGAAAAAACATTTAATCTTACATTTAAGACCTAGTTATACAGTATTGTTATCTCTAAATATTGCAGCAAATTGATGTAATGAGCACTGTCTCAAAGCAAGCTCAAAGGAGAATAATATTCCAATGCAGAGGCACTTTTAGAGAGAAAGCAAATACCTTCTTTCTCACGCCGACTCCCCAAGTGCCTTGAATACATGTAGTCAGCTCTTCCTATATCACCAAGGGGTTTTTATTCTTTTGCAATATGGCAAACTATTTCTTCCTTCTTAAATTTAGTTTAATCAGCAGTTATGGCACAGTGTGTGGCTTCTCATGATTCTACTGATGTTTCTGCAAATGATTACTTAGTGCAGTGCATTATTATTATTGTGGACAATCACTTACAAACATCTGTCAGGGTTTGCATAGGTAGAGCTGAGCCTGCCTTCAGGTGGAAGGTCCTTCCAAGTCTTATTTTTGTAATACTATGCTGGTTCAGTTGCCTGGTTTTCTCTTTTCTCAAGTATCTTCAGCACTGGATGTCATTTCTGCCCCAATCATCTTTTTCTTTTTTGTGATGCCCTAATAATGAGCTTTTGTCATGTACAATGACTACATCTTATTCCCCCTCCCCGCCCCCCTTTTTTATCATAATATCATCTGCTTGGGATGTTCTGAGGAAAATGCAACAAGCTATGATAAATCACCTTGTCAAGTTACACAGTAATTCAAGCTGTTGCTAAAGTTACAGATAGAATCCAGCAAGAGGCTTTGCAGGGAAGAAAGGTGGGGGAAGGAATTCAGTTCTTCAGAGCCTGCATCGCTCTTGTGTCTATAATGAATCTATGGGTGGGATGAAATGTGGGGGATGTGTCAACCTTGCTGTTGTTCCTAATGAATCAAGAAGCTATTTCGAAGAGTTTCTCTGTCTCTCAGGAGCTGTTTCCATGTTGCAACATCGGAGATGCATTTTGAATCACTCTGCCTTTTCAACCTGCACCTGTGGTGCAGTAAAATATGTTAAGTTCAGTTTGGTGCGTGTTACCAGGTCGAAGGGTTTGGCAGACCTGGCTGCAAACTTCATTGAGCCCTTTGCAGTCTGAGGTTTTACAGCAGCCACAGGAAGTAGAGACAAACGCTGCTAGTTTTGCAGACGTTGGCACTGTATTTATTGTAAGGGGCCTTTGAGGGGGGAAAAAAGCTTTCTCTTTTTCTCTTAAAGAAGGTGATTGGGGGCACAAGTGTTCACAAGACATTAAGACCAGTTAGTCTGTAAATAACAGACGTCTTAGATTTTCCCTTTGTAGCTCCTTCTACCAAAAAATGACTTTTGGTAGAGCTGGAGCACACTCCTTTCATAGCTGCTGTTTCTGCTTACAAATTAAGAGTGAAGGTATCCCTTGAGAGTGAAGGACTTCACTTTGAGATGAAAGGAAGGAGACATAGGAAGTCCAAATATCAGGGCAGGCCACAGTATGTATTCTTTTCTATGAGAGCAGCCATCTTAAACTGAAATCATTCTCTGAATTGCAGCTCCTCACAGCAGATGGGTAGAAAAACTGCCTGGATACTGTGCTGTACATAGAAATAAAAAGCAGAACAGATCCATGATTACAGATAAAAGAAATTGCTAACTTTTAAATAGTTTTACTGCCAGTTCCCCCTCTCCCATGGTATAGCAATGTTTCAATAGTTTAATACATTAGTGGAAAAAAATAGCACCCAGAAAAGACATCATCCAGAGGAATTAAGATACCATTATTTATAACATCTAGAAATTGTCTGTGTATGAGGACTGTAAAATAAGCTCATTGTACATTAGCGCATAAAGTATACTCTAAACTCATCCTTGTGTGCTAAATCATGCCGTGCAACGTTTGCAGGTGCAGATGCTCCTTGGTCCATGTTGGTCACTTGTTAACATGTCCTTGGCACACATTGGACTCATGCTGGCTGGCAGTAGCCTAGGCAATTCCTGGCCACAGTGAACAAGCTGACATAGGCCAAGAACTATGTGATCTGGGCATGGAAACCCATCTTCAGGGCCTAAGAAAGGTTAATAGATGGATGTGAGCTGTGTCACAACATTTAGCCTCTGGGCCACAGTGTGGCCTCAGGTGCATTTTATGAAATATGGGAATCAATGAGCACAAAGATGATGATTTTCCCAACAAAAATGGTTTCTTGTAATCATCCTTTGCAGGAAAAAAAAAAACCAACACCCAAACTATTAGATTACCTTTACACATGTTATTAGCAAAAATAGCATTTTGGTTGAAGTTAGACTGGGTAATAGATACACTTTGAGGAGTGAAATAGGAGGAGAAATGCTTGCTATGAAACACAATTACAAATCCCAGCTTTACACAGATGCTTGTATGGGGCTTCTGTTGTGTAATGCCAGATGAGAAAATATCCCTTTGTTCAACAGTTCAGCACAGTTTGTTCAACAGACGGTGACAATTTTGTATCAGATTCCTTCAGCTGAGCTCATATATAAATTATTGAAATGGCCTGGGATTTCCCTGCCAGAGATAACCTTGTTTCATCTGTGCTGCATACCTAGAGTGGAGGCCAGTGGTGCTCTCTGTCTATGTGCCTCTTGGAAGACAGCTACAGGCAACACACTCCCAATGCTTTAGAAATCTCCAATCAAACCTTTCCCTCAAGGAGAATAAACATTCTCCAGGACATGCTGCAAGACTCAGCTGTTTCTTTGTGTCTTACAGGAGTCAAATGTCATTGATCAGCATTATTTAGAGAAAGCAATGGGGTTTTTTCCCATTCTTTTTCCTGATAGAACTATAAGAAATCACATGTGCATATTTTGGTTTAATCTAGCTGAGTTTTTAAGTCATTGCAGAAAACACTTGTGGTCTGTTTTCCACCCTTGTGTATGCCCACCTAACTGCCCCTCCTATACATGCTCCGTGCTCCATGATGCCTATTTCAGTTTGTAAGCTCCCTGGGGCAGAGACCCATCAGTCCTCATTATCATGACACGAGCCACACACACCCTTCCTGCTATATAAAATCATCTTGAATATAAAAACAGGGTTGTCATGGTGATTTGAAACTCCCTGAAAGCTTCCTGTAATGCAGTTAATCTTATGCACATATCTGCACTTACTTAAAATCAACCATATGACAAGTCACCTTATATGTAATGGCATTCAACCCACCCGTTAGGGAGTAAAAAAATCTGCATAAGCTGTGCAGCTGCCTTTTTGGGGGAGTAATAGTTTGAACATCTAACTGCTTTTGACCTCACCTGGCTGCCAGATGCTGTCAGCTATTCCTACAATCATGTGAACAATACTCATTTATAATTTACAAAATATAAATCATGGCTTTTTGTTGAGGCTCAGGGCTCACCTGTGTATAATTAGTAATGACACCTCAAAGTTCAGCACGAGGGTGGGAAACTGCTGATTTCTCCATGTGGTCTGTTCCTTAAATACTCAATTAAGAGACAATCATAGGAGGGGAGGGCAGGGGGGGAGTGAAATTAATTTTACCATCCCTGTAGAGATGCTCTGTAGAGAGCAGTTCAGCTCCTGTGGAAGTGGGATAGGAACAGGTCTTGAGAAGTCACTGTGAAACACAAAGGAGGTAGAAGTATTAATATTTGCTTTTCAAAGTCTGAAAGTTATGTGACTTTCTAGAAGAGACCCATTTCTGTACCCATCATTAAGTGCAAAAGATATAATTCTTTCTACATCTGTATGGAAGCTTAGTTTGTAGATAAAGACTAGATGTTACTAAGTAATGTTGCACAATATAAAGGACCACAATAAAATGAAATTATTACTTCATCTTAAAAGCAACTGTACTGTAGTTCAGCTCTGTTTTGTTGGCTGTTGTGCCCCTTGAATGCTAAAAAGCCCCAGACACCTTGGGTGTATTAAGGTTGCCAGTCTGTATTTGGGTTTTTTAATATTGTATTAATGGAGGGCTCGCTTTCTGAATGTCATTGCATTTAAACTGCTAAAACAGTCATACGTGCAGTACCAATTAGCTTCTCAAACAGTAATTGGGAAAAAGCAAGTAATTGTTATTTTGCAGCATTTGCTTCAGACAAAGACTAAAACATGCTCATGTTTTCAGGAGTTTAGCAGCATTGTGAGGAATTACCTATCATGTTCTGGCGCTTCTATTTACTGGGTTCCCATGAGGCTGCTAAGCCCATATTGTTCTTTCCACATCCAGTCAGTAGATGGATTGGTCTTCTGTCTCCCTCATTAAAGACTGAGAAATACTCCATCCATCTCAAGCCCATGTGGCTTTCCTTGCTGTGTTAATCTATCAATGAGTATTTTAACCTGCAAATGGTGGTCCTTAGTCTTGAACACATTTTATTACCAAAGGAACCAAACTCTCAGTGTGTTCCAGCAACAAGAAATCCAGTTTCAGTAATCCTAGAATTATTAAGTCATCAAATCATAGAATGGGTTTGAAGGCATCTTAAATATCATCTAGTTCCAACCACTCTGCCACAGGCAGGGACACCTCCCACTAGGCCAGGTTGCTCCAAGCCCCATCCAGCCTGGCCTTGAACACTGCCAGGGATGGGGCAGCCACAGCTTCTCTGGGCAGCTTGTGCCAGGGCCTCAGCACCCTCACAGGGAAGGACTTCTTCCTGAGATCTAATCTAAGTCTACCCTTTTTCAGTATAAAGCCATTCTCCCTTGTCCTATCACTGCATGCTTTTATAACAAGTCCCCCTCCAGCTTTCTTGTCAGCTCTTGTACTGTAAGGCTGATATAAGTTTCATCATATGATATTCAGTGCAGGGTCTATACATTTTTAGTGTGTAGGGGGAGCAGGGGAAAGAAGGCAGGGGTATTTCAGTGATCTTTATTTATGGTCCTTCAAGCAGTGTTGTTCTGATTTCAGTTCCTGTGACTGTGCTCACTTTGCTGTTAGCATCAGGCTGGGTTTTTCTTCTTTCTCTGGTGGCCTGGAGCAATGCTGACAAATGAGGACTTGGAGCGGATTTTGTCCCTCTGATAATAGTAAGGGAGAATTAGCAGCACTTCTCTTAATTATCTCCTTTGGAATAAAGGGTTGTGCTGAAAGAAAAAGACAAAGTCTGCAAGATCAGGCCAATATATGATAAGAAAAGAAAATGTAATTCTTATATTCAGCAAAAGCCTAGCATCTCTTATGGTAATGCTGGCCTTTGGGGAACAAGCATAAAGGTGCGCAGAACTCAGGTTGGGGGGTACTTGGTTTTCCTGCCTTGTTAGCTGTAAAAAAAGGCAAAACACTGGGGTTTGTGTGTTCTGGTTTTCTTCCTTGTGGCCACTGAAGACAGGGAAGGGATTAGATGAATGAAGAAAAAAAAAAACTAGATCTGAGAAGTCTATTTTTTGTTCACTCCTCCATTTCTTTTCCTTTTTCTGATTTCTCTATCTCCTAGCAGCCCTGAGGTTGAGCAATGTCCTGAGATCTTCCATGCTAGGAAATTGTTACCAGTGTTCTTTGTCATGGTTTTGGCCCAAAGCAATGAGTGCTCTACCCAGAAAAATCTGGACATTTAGCTCTTTTAGTTAGCCCATCTGGCCTCTCGAATCATTTTGTTTACTGGTAGAAATCTGGACCATTCATTTAAAGTAGTTATGATGTAACGACTGGACTACATTTTCCTCTTTTCCTTCTCCATTCTTTATGCTTTAAATTTCTTACCTTTGTTTGCTAGCATGTCTTCCTCTCCGTTCATCTTCCTCACTTTTGTTCTTTGCTTGCTAACATTTGTTACTCTATATATATATATATATAGTATTTCTGAACTGAAAAGCTGTCATGCAGTACCTTTATTTCTTGGATAGCTAAGTGCTTTCTCTGTTACTTAGTACTGGGTCTGACAGACACATGCTTCTGGCTTAATAATCTCATAGAGTGAGGTTCATTATGAGTATGTGCTATTAGCAAAAAGGAAAGTGCTTACTTATAATTGCTGTTCTCTAAAGGTTGCCTTGTCCATGGATGCAGATTCATCATCATCTTTGTTTTAGAAAGTGAAAATCTTTTTTTGCTAGTAGGGCTGGCCCTTATTAGACCAAGCAGCAGTCAGCAATGGCTTTAGAGGAATATCTACACGCCTTTTTTTAAAGCAGTCCTAGATATTGCCTTTGGGATGGGGCATATCTGCTTTCATACTGAAGACCTGAAGGTTGAATTCAAAGGTCCATGTTGCACCACATAGAAAAAGCACACGTGCAGATGTGATCTGTTGCCACAAAGTCCTGCAGGGGAACTCAGCAGACACATCCTACTCTATTTCCATACCTGGGTTTTCTGTGCTAAGTGTAACCCTCATGTCTAGGTATTGTCCTAGAGAAGCAGGGTCCTCTGCATCACTCTGATGTTGTTGCCTCTGCATGTTTTGCCGGGTTGCTGCATGTGAGTGAGAAAGTCAAAAAAAGCAGCAGAAATCTCAAAAGCAGGCAGACTTGCCATACTTGAGGTAGCTCTGTTATCCTCCTGAGATCCTATGTCAAGGGTACTTCCAACCTAACTTCATGCTGCAAGTGATTTTGCTGGGCACACTTCACTGGGTGCATCATATGTAGGTGTCATATGTAGGATGTCCATATAAAACATCCATATATAGGATGACATGTAGGATGCTCTACAGTGGCCTGTTGGTGTCCTGCTTTGATAGTGGTACTTCAGGAATGGGAAAGATCCTTCACTGGGTTTTCAGGGTCAGCTTTGGAATAGATCACAGACAAGGGGAGAAGCTGGTAAAGACCTAGTTAATAAACAGTCTGTGGGAGAGGGTGACACTGTATTAGTGGATGTCACTGTCAGAGAGAGAGAGACAGCTTATTCTTAAGTGATGCCCCATCTTTGTTGTGGATGCCCCATCCCTTTAGGGGCATGCCTTTAGGCCTGAAAACCCTTGTCCCCAGGGTACCAGATGAGGAATCTCATGCTGCACTCTTATAGGCAACCTGAAACCGTCTCTGGATGGATGGTTGGGGAGCATGGTCTCACTGAGGGTGTTATTGTGGGGCAATTTAGATGCAATCTGAATATGCTTGGAGGCATGTTTTCAGTCATATGAATTTTCCTAAAAGAAAAAGGTCAACCCAAATGAAATAAGAAATCATTTTGCCTCTCACTGGGAGCCATACAGCACAGCAGTAAAAAGAAGTTGCAGAACAATTACTAAAATATTGCAGAGGCGAGGGTTTAAAGTGTCCAATAACTTAAGAGAACTCCATTCATTATGTTTTCCCACTGGTGTAACAGCAGAAGATGAGCTGAAGGTCGTAACTATGTGTGTGATGCTGAGATAACTGATGACTACTTCTAATGTTTTGAAGGAAACCTGAAAATTACTTTCCTTTAGAAAAAAACCCACCTTTACAGTATAACCCTGAATTCAGTCCATTCCCCAGTATGCTAGGAGATTCATGAACAAAAAGGGTCTGATGCCTTCACAGCTTTCTGGTCTGAAGCAGCAGCATTGGGAGTATTCAGAAGGGTACCCAAATTACTGTCGAGTACCCAAGCACATCCTTCTCAGGGTGTGAGCAGAGGGACTACAGCTCTCAGAATTCCACAACATCTGAAAGGTTGAGATCAGATGGGAACAGATTGCAGCACAGGGAGTGCTGCTTCGATCTGGGGATGAACAACAGTGAAATGCAAGCAGTATTTTAACAGTTTGAGTTGCACATTTTAACTCTGGGAAGCCAGGGAAGTCAAAGGCAGAATTGAAATGTGAATCCCTCAACCTTTCCTCTTGTCATTATAAATTGCTGTGGTCTCTAGCAGAGCCATCCTGGGCTGTTTTGAAGTGTATAGCTATGTGAAAGGTTGTGGCAAAAGATTATTTAAGAAACAGTATGCAATGATCTGATAAAAGCTGACAACATAATTAATATCCTCAAGGAGGCAGAGTTAAAGCTCTATGAGCCTTGCATTTCTCATTTCCTGACTTTTGAGTGCTTAACTGTGCATATTTAATGTTACATTAAAATAAAGGAGAGGTGCATGCTGTAAGCAAATAGTCCCTTTCCTGCGACTTGAGGATATTGAATTATTTCATGGAAGATGCATTGTTTTGATGGTATCTGTATGATGTGAATTGAAGTGACATCAGCTTTGATCCACATTTATAATTCTAATTTATAATGTCCTATTAGTAAATTGGGCCGTGCATTACTCTATCCAGTATCAGAGTACGTGCTGCTTTTTTGGCAGCTAAATGAGCTAAATACTAAATTGAAAGGTGTTGGTCTGATTGGAAACAAAAAGAGGCCAAGGCTGTTTTGCTGCTCTGCAATATGCTGTTATATAGAGTGAATGGTTTAAGACTGGGGAGGAAAACATGGTCTGGGGGAGTGACCTAGGATGTATTAATAACTCTGCTGCTGGAGATGCCAGAGCTCTGTTAATGTAAAACTTATCTGAAATGAGGTAAAGCTGCTTAGAAACAGATTTCCAAACATAAGGGTGGTAGTGACTTTTTAAGCAGCAGTGAGGAAGGGGCTCAGTGGGGATTATTCTAAGAGATGTCACTGAGACACACTGAAAATGTTTCCTCTTATAACTTCTCAAAAGAAAAAAGTGAATTCACAGCAAGCATCCTAGGTGGAGTGTCACCGTCTTGTTCTTTAATCTGCCTTGCTGGCTGTGCTACCATCTTCCAGCTCCAGCACCTCAGGTGTAAAAGTCACAAGTCTGCACAGCCTTGCAGATGGAAGATCCACATTAAATAATAAAATCAGAAATCAATGCTCAGCACTTGGCAGAGGTGGAGTACCAAGGCAGTTCTGCAGATAATGGCAACGCTGCTGCTCTTGGTGTCCATTGCCCTGTGCTTGCTGGCAGACTTGTAAAGATGTGTCTGGGGGTGCGAGTTATTTTCTACACTGCAGGGAGGGTGTCTGTGTGAACACATCTCTGCTTGAACATGGTGGGGTTAATGGGGGCTGTGAACCATGATGACAGCTCTGTTCCATTTTGAATGAGTAAAGTATGCTCTCATCTGCACGCTGTCAGAGCACCAGGGCTTTTCCCTCACCTCCAGACCTTCTCTGCATACCAAACACTCATGAAGATGCTATCAGACTACCAATCCTTTGTTACCAAGCAGGACTGACCAAGAGACAGAAGTGCCTTGGCACTCCCAGAAAGGGGGCCTATGTGTCCAGGCTGCCAATCCTTCCTTTTCCAAAGGTATTAGGTCGAAAAGATGAGCTCTAGGTGCTGGAAGATTGTACCACTTGGATTATTGTCATTCTTTCTTCATTGAGTTGCATATCCTACTCCTTCAGTAGGTGGATCACAAAGTGTGCTAGTGCCACACCTTGGAGAGGTTGAGCAGCTCTGAGAAATGTGTCACCTAGTTTCTGGCAGAGAAGAAATCTTCTCTTGGAGATTTGGAGCAGACTTGAAAAGGAATGAGGGACTCTTCTCTCTAGATCCTGTTGACCCCAGCACTTTTCTGGTGTGGTGGAACAGGCTTTGCGGATCCATCTGATTGACCAGGTTGGGATGAAGAGCTTTTGCTCAGGCCATCCGCTCAGGTGCTCACTAGCAAATTACAGCCATTGAGGGCGTTGCTTTGGTCTCATGCTGCTTGTTCTGGAACATGCACAGAATCATAGAATCATAGAATGGTTTGTTGGAAGGGACCTTAGAACACATCTAGTTCCAACCTTCTGTCACCTTCCACTAGACCAGATTGCTCAAAACCCCATCCAGCCTGGCCTTGAGCACTTCGCATCATCTCTGGTCAACCTGTTGCCAATCCAGCTCTTTTGTTCAAGATCAGGAAACTTCATAATCTGAAGACCTGGACTGTGGTGCCACTCCTCAGCAGGATTTACAAGACTTTATGGTGGCTGATGATGTGGGATAAGGAGAGATTTAGATGCCATAGGGAAGCCTGACCAGACCAGAGGAAGAATGTTTGCCCAAAACACTGCTTGGATGTGGCTGTGGCCAGTAAAGGAGAATGGAAGGGTTTAGGTTTACTTTGCTATTACACCTTTAAAGGTTGATTGAGAGGCTACACTATTATCATGTGAAAAAAAAAAAAAACAACCCACCTACAGTGAGAACAGAGTCAAACACACCACTTTGGTAACATACTTCCATTAAAATACAACCAGAACAAACTAATAATTTATAAAGCCAGAGTTATTTTCTGGTTACTGACAGTATCCTGGCTATTGTATTCTGCTATATTTATACCTCTGACAAAGAAGGCAGCTGCAGCAGTTGCAAAGACTGATTGCCAGGTGTCAAAATAAGAAGGCCAAAAAGCTTTCATGTCATCTAAACTTTGGAGAAGAAATTTCTGTGAATACAAAGCACTTGAGTCAGGACTCTTCTGTACTATCACTGCCTCTGTCAGCAGACTGCTATGTAGGACACTGTGGCTTGTTTTCCCTTCACGCCTAGTTTGCACCAAAATAACTCCACTGACATCAAAGGCTTTATGTATGAGCTTCATCAAGGAGAGGAGGAGGAGGAACAGGAACAGACACTTCAGGTGCAGTCGCATGTCACAGTCAAAAAACTCGCACAATCATCTGCTGTTGGAAGAGGTGATCCTGACTTCTCTCTACTGCTGTCCCCTTCCACCCCTTCTTTTTCACTAGCACTCATGTGGGACTTGTGCTGAGCCACTTCACAGATTTAAACTGGAGGAAAATTTTATACTCTTTTGTGGATTAGTTTTCCACTGATACAATTCCCTAGGCAAGAACCTGAACAAGTCCATGGGACCTGATGAAATCCATCTGTGGATCCTGAAGGAGCTGGCAAATGAAGTTGCTAAGCCACTGGCCATCATATCCAAAAAATCATGGCAGTCAGTTAAAGTTCCCAACAGCTGGAAAAAGAGAAATATAACCCCCATTTTCAAGAAGGGGAAAATGGATGACCCAGGGAATTACAGACCAGTCAGTCTCACCTCTGTGCCTGGAAAAATCTTGGAGCAGATTCTCCTGGAAGGCATGCTAAGGCACATGAAAAGCAACAAGGTGCTTGGTGGCAGCCAGCATGGCTTCACTAAGGGGAAATCCTGCCTGACCAATTTGGTGNCTAAGGCACAAGCAACAAGGTGCTTGGTGGCAGCCAGCATGGCTTCACTAAGGGGAAATCCTGCCTGACCAATTTGGTGGCCTTCTACGATGGGGCTACGGAACTGATGGACACAGGTAGAGCAGTTGACGTCATCTACCTGCACTTGTGCAGAGCGTTTGACACTGTTCCACACGACATCCTTGTCTCTAAATTGGAGAGACACAAGGATGATCGGGAGACTGGAGCATCTCCCATATGAAGACAGGCTGAGAAAGTTGGGACTGTTTAGCCTGGAGAAGAGAAGGCTGCATAGAGACCTCATAGCAGCCTTCCAGTATCTGAAGGGGGCCTATAAGGATGCTGGAGAGGATTCTTCATTAAGGACTGTAGTGATAGGACAAGGGGCAACGGGCTAAAACTTAAATAGGGGAAGGTTAGATTGGATCTAAGGAAGAAATTCTTTCCTGTTAGGGTGGTGAGGCACTGGAATGGGTTGTCCATTGAAGCTGTGAATGCTCCATCCCTGGTAGTGCTCAAGGCCAGGTTGTATGAAGCCTTGTGTGGCATGGTTTAGTGTGAGGTATTCCTGCTTATGGCAGGGGGGTTGGAACTAGATGATCTTAAGGTCCTTTCCAACTCTAACTATTCTATGATTTTAAGTTGACCAGAAAGGAAGAGGAGCACCAGTACTGACCTGGGGAAACTTGAGGCATGTGAACAGGAGAGGTTTGAGCAGGACTGTCCACTACAGCAGCATCTACACCTTTGTTCAACTGATAATAGCACCTGTGCTTTTTTTACAGGCATCTTTCTTTTTAAAGTAACATGGTACAGTAAAGACATGTAATCTTTCTTTGGGTACATTCAAAGGAACAGTTTATCTAAAGGAACAATTTATTATATGTCATTTGACCCACACTAACTGATAGGCAGCAAAGTCAATTCAAATGACCTGATGATACTTGCTATTGATGGAGTCTACACATGAATAGTCAAAACCCATCAAGTACATGAAAGGGAGAAAAACAGAAGTGTGTGTATAGGGTTCGAAAATTTGATCTTCCAGATATGGAAGTCTTCACTCAGATCTTGAGAAGCAAATGGCTGGGACAAACCTTATTGATCTTACTTCCTATCTGAATTCAGTGGAAACTTGCCTGAAAACCATTAAGTTTGGCATGCTGATTTCTGTGACTGCTTTCAACGGGTGAGATCTATGTCTGAAGTCAAGATTTACCCCTTAATTTTTGTTTGTAAGAATGCACACTATCTGGTGATGGAAACATCACTCCTTCCTTGAAAATGGAAACTATCCTTTGTTTTTAAACACAGGTATTCAGAATCATCTTCCACATTCACAGAGCTTAAGTATTGATACTACCAATACTTGACAAAGTATATGCTCAAAGAATCATTAGTATGTTAAAGAGTAGGTGCATGTACCTGTTGTAACGTACTAGTGGCTAAATAAGAAAGACTGAGACTGCCACATGAAATTTGCTGGTGTCATAAGGAAAAAAGCAGAACATCCTTGAAGTAATTACAGGTGAGTGGATGACTTTACTGTTAGGATTGTAGTGCCATTAAGACATTTTCCATCACATTCTCTTCTATAAATCTGGATGTTTTAGTGCTGCAGAGCTAAATCAAGTTATCTGCCATCACTACATTCTCTTCTTCCACCCCCAGCTGGCATTTCATGCAGCACATATTGCAGTTTTCTTTTGAACAGAAGCCTTTTCATCTACTGGAAAGCAGAAAAATGCCATAGGTGACATAGTTTAGCAGCATTTAACACATTAAATAGCTCTCTGAGCTGCTGCAAATGGAAAAAAAAAAAAAAAAAAAAAAAAAA
>NDXB01003082.1:105262-183151 GCA_002631895.1 Agapornis roseicollis
TTAAAATAAAAAAAAAAAAAGAAAAAAAAAAGAAAAAAAAAAAAAAAGAGGGCTCTAACATTTACTGGCAGTAATCATTTCACCATCTGCTCAGGCGTGCTGCTTCCAGAACACACGTTCTCAGCTGCTGAGCAGTCAGCTCTCCGCTCCCCTTCCTTTCGGAGATAGGGATGCCAGCAGTTCCTAAACTGTAACAGCATGAACAAGGCTTTTTTTCTTTTGCCTTTTTTTTTTCCCCTCTTTTTTTCCCTTTCAGTCACTGGAATTTTTTTGAAAAGGCAGGAGAGTTTGGACTTTTCACCAGATTGTCTCAAAGACTGAGCTCTTCCCGGTTTGACAGTTCTTCATCTGAGTTCGTGCGAGTGGTAAAAATGCGGAGAATACTAATATGTCAGTATTTCGGGGTACCCCAAACAGGTTTGCTGGGTAGAAGAGCTCCACTCATGTGTGGGCTGCTCTTAAAAATGAATTAAGCCTGTATTTCTTTAGCTGTGTCTAGGGGAAGGCTTTTGTGGTCGGGTATTCTCATGCCTGGGCACAGACACCTTTGATTTCTGCTCTCACGTACTGCAACACTGAGCTCAGCACACCTCCTTCTAATGGCTTCTTCCTGTTCTCTTCTACATGCTAAACCATCACTGGGCTGTTCAACATCCCAGTCTCCTCTCTGACAGCCCAAACCAAGCAGTGAATTGCAGCATATAAGACAGAAGGAGGTAAACCTTGCTACCAAATGGGCTTTGTTGGCTAAAAGGAGCTAAGACAGACAAAGTTACCCTCTCTGCGTGCTTCTGCATCTTTGACCTTTGGCTAGTGGTGCGCAGAAGCACTTAAGTAAATATATGACTAATTTAGAGGGCAGAGGGTAACATTAATTAGCTCATCTTGTCCTTGAATATTTCTGTGTCACTGACTCCCTAATCTATGGCTCTTGCATTTTCTGTTGTTGTTTCGCATGGCAGTAATAACCTGCAATCTCGGTTTGTATATTTGAATTCAAAATGGAAAAACATCCATCAGTGAAAGACCCTATTCAATTCTTCCACTGTATAACCGGCACTTTACAAAGAAATGAGCCAGAGTGAATTCAGAGCCCATTAGGCATGTCCCAGGAGTCATGAATCTATATGCTTACAGATGTACTTACAGATATAAATCTGCATTAAGAAAGAAATCCTGCTTGACCAAAGGTATTTGTTCTAAACCACGCAATTTAATGTGCAGCATTGAATGGAGAAGTGACTCTACAGGATGGCTTTGTGTGATTTTATGTGTGTTTCATTACATGAAGATCAAATTTACTTCTTCACAAGCAGAAGAAATGTTATTTCTCTGTCAGCCTCACATACCCGCTCTTGTTTCCATATCCCAAGCTAAATGGGTGTTTTCCCATCCAGAAATCAGGGGATTTTTTTGATCAGCATTTAATCCAACTGAACTGTAATGCAGATCGCAGAGGTTGGAGCTTCAAAAACGCTTTGGGAGTATTCCTTGTTTCTCAAGACAGTGTCTGTGTTTGTGCATTAGTCTTAGTTGGTGAGTTATTTTCACCTTTGAGCACGCTGTGGCACTTAGTGCAGTTCTTTGCTGCCATTTAAGAAAATATCAATCTCTGAGACTGAATAAGTTGAACATGTGATTTATAAAAAGTTTATGTAAGCCAAATATTTATCATTCTCATAGCACAGATGGTGACACAGGGCAAATCAGAAGATGGGCAGGTAGGAAAAAGGGGTTGGAAGGACAAAAAATGGTGTCTGAAGAACCTAGGGAAGCAGGGAAAAGAAAGAAAGAGAAAAAGGGAAGCTATTTGGGCCCAAAAGAGCTCCTAAATATCAGTGCCTATTGTAAATTCTCCCTATCCAAGGGAAACCCATCCATTTACTTCCTGGTGCTGTTACCTAGATGTAGACAGGAGCTTCTTACAGTGTTAATATACCTCCCCTGATGATTATTAGATGTAGTACTGTGTAGTAAAGAGGAACAGGAAAATCCCCTGCAGTGTTGCTGACTTTAAGGCTAAAAGATCTTTTGCGCCCCAGGATGAGCAGATTCTGGCCACTTCCATAAGATGCATGGCTGTGTCACACAGGCTATGTAAGACAAGCTCAGCTGTGGGGCACCAAGGCTGCACTCACTAGCTGAAGGAAGTTAGACAGAAACCTAAAGTGGGCCTGCAAGAAAGCTGAAAAGGGGCATTTTACAAGGACATGTTGGGATAGGACAAGGGGGAATGACTGTAAACTGGAACACAGGAGATTTAGATTAGATACAAGGAAGAAGTTCTTTCCTGTGAGGGTGATGAGGTCGTGGTACAGGTTGTCCAGAGAAGCTGTGGCTGCTCCATCCCTGGAAGTGTTCAAGGCCAGGTTGGATGGCGTTTGGAGCAACCTGATCTAGTGAAAGGTGTCCCTGCCTGTGGCAAGGGGTTGGAACTGGATGAGCCTTAAAGTCCCTTCCAACCCAAATCATTCAGTGATTTTATAACAGTCTCTGCTGGGAGTTTTGGAGAGAACAACCTGAATGACCTTATTCCTTAACCATGGATTAATGGCAGCAGATTTGAGACCATCCATGGTATGCAGCATGGTGAGAGAGGCCATGGTGACTTGTGATCTTGGATATAACACTTGGAAGAGTATGGAAATCCTTTAATGTGTCCCTCCTGCCCACTTCTTGCTGCCTATACAGTAAGACCCCTGTTGCTTCCCCTGGAGAAATGACAGCCTGGCAGGGTTGGCATCTGTTGGTGCCTATAGCTTTGATCACAGCAAGTGCTTGGACCAAGCCCCTTCATTTCCTTCTTGTAAAACCCTCAGAGGACCCACACTGAGATGGACGTAAAAAGGCAGCAAAAGGGAAGCAGCTGTTCTCGAAAGGAAGGAGTTGAGGGGTGTTGCTAACACTGTGATTCCTCAGCACAATGTGTCCTGATGCAGCCTGCCATGCCAAGAGAGGTACTGAGTCATGCACAGCATCTCCAAATGGTCTGTTAGCTTTCTCTGTGCTCTTGCTTCAAAAATAAAACGAAAAGGCAGGGAAGAGGGCAGAGATCCTAATGGAAGCTTAGGAAGTGTTCCGGGGTGCAGTGGCAGGAGCCCCATCTTTTCTCTCTACTTCCCATAATAACCTAAATGAACAGTTTTGAGATTTCATAATGCTAGCCTCTTCCTAATTAGGACAAGCTTAAAAAGGACCACTTGGCATCCTTCTTGGTGAGAGCCATGTGCTACCTGCAGCAGGCCAACTCCAAAATGAAACTGATTTTTCTCTTACCTACATTCTGCATTCAAGCAGCTGCTCCTAACAGGTGCTTGCTCTCTTCCTAGCAGATGGCGACAAAGAAATGGGTTTGTTGGCAGGTTTTGCCACAAAGCAGCCTTCTTATCACACATATTGATGTGTATACAAACGTACATGCGTGCTATCAGGCTTTCGGTTTAAAAAGTGATTCTCCTTCTGATATAAGGTCAGTCATGCAGTGAGAGTGGTACGTACTTCTGTCTTTTGTTGCCTGGGTCTGAAGGCATTTGTGACTTAGCTGCCACATCAAAACCCTGGCAAACGTTTGCACATTAGTTCAACTCTTCTGCTGTAGCTAAAGGACCATGTGGTAGGAGGAATATGTAATGTTAGACTGAATACCTCCATATTTATCAGTACATCTTTAATAGTTTGACTTACCTTAAATGGCAATGAACTGGAAAGCCAGCAGGTTTTAAATGGGGAGTACCCTGAGGGTTTTCTTTGCTATTGTTAGGGTAATATTAATAGAAAGGCAGAAAACAAATGATCTCCATCCTTAAATAAAACAACAAACTGAAAGTTTACAGTTGAGGAAAGAGATAGCAATATATTTGAACAAAAAAAATATAACTGTGTAACTGATTTTATCACTTGGAAATGCATCCAGGCCTCTGAGTACTGAAATGTGTTCAGAGCTGCCTTGGGGAAGTACACAGGGAGATCATTTGTTCTGTATTCATCACCTGAAGAGAGGCAGCTGTCAAACAAATCCTTATATCCCGTTTTGTTCTTGGCCTGTTAACTCCGATTCCTACTCCCAGATTTTGCCTGGTGAGGGCTGTAAATTCAACAAAATGGTGCAAAGCAATGCCAGATTCAGAGGACTGTGGCATTGCCCAAAAGACCTTTTCTACTTCTATTTCTTACCGTGCAAGTAGCACCAGCAAGACCCAATACTCACTCTGTTTTGCTGTTCATTTTAAAGAAACAGCCTGAGCCAAGAGAGCCAGATGAGGATGACATCTGGCTATCAAACCTCTGCCAAGTCACTGCTGTTCTGTAGCTGGCAGGAAGATGATGTGCTGCAAATGCCAGGTTCTCGCTGAAATGTAAAGTGCATTCCCTGCATTTTCTTTGCTTCCTATCCATCCACAATCAGTTTGGTATTTTGTTTTACTAATGGCCAAATTCAAATTTCCTTTCCAGATGCATAAATGCATTTCATCAATGCTAGGAGGTTTATACATCGAGTGGAATTTGACTCTGAAGTCCAAGACAGTCTTGTATTTTCTAAGCTTACTGACAAATTAACTTGTTAACTGTGAAGCTTGTTGAAACATCCAAGCCTCTCCTGTGGGGTATGTTTGTAGTGAGCATTGCTAATTACGTATATGAGAGTAGTTTGTATCTAGACTCTTGCAGGAGTAGGTAAGAGCCTGGGGCAGATGGATAAGCTAAAGAAGCTCTGGAGATCTCCTTCACTGCTATTTTTCTGTAAACATAAGGTGCTCCTCTTTAATAAGAAATCACTATAGCTTGTGAAAAAAAAGCACTGTAGCTTGTGAAAGAAAACTGTGGATTTAAAAGATAGATAGCTCACAAGGCCCCCCGTACACACAGTTGCTCTCTTTTGTGCTCAGAAGCAGTCTGATCAGAGCTACGTAGAGGAAGCTCATTCAGAGATGGTGTGAAGGAGCTGAAGCTGTAGCAATTGCCCCATTTCTTTAGGAATGATCTTTGTTTTCACCCCTCCCTACATGCTGCCATACTCTCTGGGTTTTTGGCAGCTGCAGAGGGGCATGAAATAACTATGCTGGCTTTGCAGCTGATGTTCTGGCCAAGTGCATTTTTTCCTTTCTTCTGGTAAAATAGTTTTGCTGCAGGCACAAGTAACCAGTTCTCAAAACTGTAGAAGTAATTGTATTAAATATTTTATGCACAGAGCTTGGGCTGTTGAAGTGAACTTGCTTTGCAAAGGGTGGAATTCTTATTTCTATTTCTCTAGTCAGCATCCAAAGTTTGACTTCTTTGCCACGTATTTGCATATTTAAGGAGTATCATTATGCTTTCAGTCCATGGGCTTTTAAGCAGAAGCTATCTGCTTTTGAGGCTGCTCACACAAGGAGTGGATAGTAATGACTGAAGAATAACTCAGATCTTTTAGATTTTATTTGGTGAACCAGCTTGCTATGAAAATGAAGTCTATGCAAAAATCTTCACCAGGGTCTGTAGATGGATAGGAATTAGAGTTTGCTCTTCCTAGATAGCTTTCGTGGCGCTGGTTTCAGGGGAATGTATGTTTGGATATGCAACTATCAAGGTGATGCCAAGTGACACTGGATTTAGTAGCTTCTCTTTGATCCCAACTATATCCATTTCCCTTTAATACTTTATCAGTTAACCAGGAACCTGGTTTGATACATGGGCTGACTGCTGGGGTTTAATTCTGTTGTCTGATGCACATGTGTCATGGTGACATTCATGATATACTGGAGAGGCATCTTCTGTCCTTCAGATGCCACTTTGGTACCTTGCATACATGCAGTTCACTACAAGAAAGAGAAAGGATATGATTGACAGCATTACCTTACCTTCTGCACTGAAATCAGTTGGTTTCAGCATCAGATAAGCCAATCCAAACTGATCTGTATGGAAATACTCCAGCTTTGTACATGTTTACTCAAAAGGTGTTTTCAGCTACTGGCTCCAGTGTAGATCTCTCACAGAGCAAATTCAAACCATAACAATTTTTTTTAACTTTATCAAAAGTTGCCCTCTATGCCATAGCAATAGTTTAGAATATTTTTAATTAAAATCCAATTTGATTGAAGAGTTGTCAAATAGGGGGGATCATTGCATTGAAAGGTACGTACAGATACTGTAACTTGAATCATGTTCTGTGCAGCATAACTTCTTAAGGAGTATCATTGTGAATATCTAACTGAATCTATGTATCTTTAGATTCTGCCCTTATCAATGATCATAATACATCGTCCTGTGTAAATAATCTGTTTGACTCATGGAACTGTAGTGGCAGTATGGTCTATTTGTACCTACACAAAAAAATAAATTGCTTGATATTATCCCAGTACTTGAGAGTAAAACTTTTTTTTTCAGAAAAGATAGCAAATAGCTAATTCAGGTTTCCAAAAGCATGTGTACTAGTATCATTACTCAGAAGCTTAACCAACCTGAAAGCAAATGCTAAATGATCCGGATCTTAGCCTTATTAAGCTCTCATGTTTTCTACCACTTAAAAGCCTATCAAAAACCTAAAGATCTGGGTAAATGAGATTTTCTGGAAGGCAAGCTTTAAAGTTTACCTCCTTCTCTTTTCAAACAAGAAGGCAATGCTTCTATTTACATGCCGTTTCTGGAACTCAAATGGAGTGAATACATCACTGCTGCAGCGTTTCATGGAACATCCTTTGTTTATTCACACTGTGCCACTTTCAAACTTCAGATGTAAACAACAAAGGCTTCTTTGTATTTCACACTATCTCATACTCACTACCTTCTGAAGTCCAAAGCCAAAACACTGTGGAATTTTACCCTCCTCACACTTTCTTCTGCTTGTTGGATGTGTTCTTGCAGCCTTTTCTATTTATAGTAGCTGGAAAACTACTTATCCTCTAATTAAAACATGCTTTGTTTATTTCCTCTTGACTTCTCAGTCCTTGGTATTGCTAGAAGTGTATTCTCTGGTAACCATTTCAAATATAATTTTAGTAGTAATTATGCATTTGTCATCCTGAAAGTTCCAAATTGCTTAAAGTGGTCAACCTGTCCATGATCTGTTACACATATGAAAAATACAGAAAATATTCTACCAAACTCAGTTGGTCAGATGAAAAGTTAGAAAGACGCTGGCTAGAAATACAGCAGCTGTCTGACAGCACAGGCTTTAACATAGAAAAGTATGGATTCTATTTCAAACCAAAGTGGGCATTTTAGTAGGAATTTTCACAGAACTTTAGCTGCACTGATCGTTGAGGTCTGCTGCTGAGAAGTCCCTCCTGCCTTTCTCACCAGGAAAAAGGACCTCAGTTTATGTTTCATTTGACATGCAATGGGTCAGGCTGTGAATGGTGTCCGCATCAATCTCATGCTGGATCCTTACCTTCTCTACTTGTTGATGCCTGGGGGAGGTAGCCAAGGCTCTTTGCTTCTCTTATAACATTCTGTGCTCATCTTATGTGAAAGACAAGGACAGACTACCCAGGAATTTTTGAACACTTTGCTGTGCTGTGTTGCATACATTCCTTCCCTATATCTGTAGTATAAATGAAATCGTACTTTTAAACAAAACCAAAGTGACATGGTGTTGATTGTTTCATTTCCCAGGGACATCCTTTAGCACCCCATCTCCTTAAGCTGCACTTGAGCACAAGACGTGTCTTATGAGCTCATCCATTGAATACTGTGTTCAGTTTTGGGACCTTCACTACAACACAGACACTGAGGTGCCTGAGCATGTCCAGAGAATGGCAGTGAAGCTGGTGAAGCCAGGTTCGGTGGGGCTTTGACCAACCTGGTCTAGTGGAAGGTGTCCCTGTCCGTGACAGGGGACTGGAACTGGATGATCCTTAAGGTCCCTTCCAACCAATACCATTCTGTGCTTCTCTGATGATATGATTCTATGAAGGTCTGGAGAACAAGTCTCCAGAGGAGAGACTGAGGGAACTGGGGTTGTTTAGCCTGGGAAAAAGGGGAGACCTTGGCACTCTCTACAAGTACCTGAAAAGAGGTTCTAGCGAGGTGACGGCCAGTCTCTTCTCCAAGTAACAACCAATAGAACAAGAGGAAATGGCCTCAAGTTGACCCAGGGGAGGTTTAGATTGGATATTAGGAAAAATTTCTTCCCCAAAAGGTGTGTCAAGCACTGGAACTGGAAACCCATGAAAGCAGTGAAGTCATCATCCCTGGAGGTATTTTAAAGAGGTGTAGATGTGGCATTTAAGGGCATGGTTTAGTGGTTGACATGGCAATGCTAGATTAATGGTTGGACTTGATGATCATTGAAGTCTTTTCCAACATAAATGATTCTATGATTCTGTTTGGGTATTTAAGGTATAGCATAACCAATATTTCTGCTGTAAATTGTTAGGAGTTTTAGGTCCTTGTTTCATTCCTCTGAGATCTGTTCTTATATAATAAAACAGCAATATAGACTGAAAAGACTTCAATGATGACAGCGTTTTTTGGTTAGCAGATGTCTAGCGGTAAGTGTTCAAGGTGAGTAATTCTCCACTCCAGCATACACTCTTGTGCTGCATGAAAGTTTGGTTAACAAACAGAGTTGACAAAATCCCTTTGGCCTCAGTATGGCCCGAGTTTCCCTGGAGGTCTCAGATTACCTAAAAGCTCAGAGGCACATTGTATCATGACTTTCTTAGTATTTGTGCTAGCAGTAGCAAGTAGAGCCTGCTACTTTGGTCAGGCTCCTCATTGTGCCAAGTGGTGCACCTGTGGCCATTGTAAGAATCGGTGAATGCCCTGCAGAGTGGGAATAAAAAAGGAAGAGTAGCATTAGTGCCATTTTAAAGAGTAAGAAATAGAAGCAGAAAGAGAGATCAGGAGTACTTGTGTTGCTGAAAGTCACTGGAACCGTCAGAGACCAGCTGGGTGATAGTACTGCTGCTCTAAGAAGTAGGCTCAGGGCTTTCAACACAAACAGCTCTATCTTCTGAAGGTGGTGGGCAGCACAGTGTAAATCATCTCCTGGCACTTTGGGAATGAGATGGTTTAGGACTACCTAATAATGGCCATGAAAAGCTGAAAAGAAGAACAGAGCTTGTTGGGGCAAGATAAATGGCAGAGATGACAAGTTGTCCAACAATTTCCATTATAAGGATCTTCTTTCAGATATTCCAGTATACCAATTTTTGTGATTTCAGAAGTAAATATTTGTGCTTGGTCTCTGTCTGAAAGTCTTTTCCTCCAATCACAACAGAAATAATTTATGGATATTTTCAGGATGAGTATAGGAAAAGATAAATTGTTTATTCCTCTTAAAAATTCACATATTTTCCTGAGAAACTGTCATGCTTATATATTGTGAAAGAAATACTTGATATAAATCCAGTGTTGACTACAGTAAGAAAAATAAAATTATGTCAATGTAACGGTAGAGCTGAACTGAGCCCTCTTCGTTAAATATGTGAATTTAACATTCTTACTTCTACATTGCAGCTCCCTGAATGAAAAATAGTTGGAGTGACTTCCAATTATTGCAAAAGATATGTACACAAGGGAGTATCTTGCATCGCACAAGCTAGTCTGCATTTTGCTACAAAGCATTGCTCAGAGATAACAGAGCTAATGGATGTGGAGTCTTGTCAACACAGTATTTATATGTGGAGTGTTTTCTTCTGCTCACAGCCAGCATGATTTGCCTCGTCTTACCATTACACTGCTTATGGACCCAAGTTAGCACCTCAGAGTTGTTCAGGACTGCATCATATGGAGAAACACATGGTGAGGCAGTGAAAGAGGTTGCCCAAGGAAGTTGTGAATGCCCCATCCCTGACATTGTTCAAGGCTAGGCTGGACAGAGCCTTAGTTGACATGGTCTAGTGGAAGGTGTCCCTGCCCGCTGTAGGGGGTTGGAACTGGATGATCTTAGGGTCCTTTACAACCCAAACTGTTCTATGATACTGGTTCTGATCTGCAAAGGCTTGGAAGATTCTGCACTAAGCTTCACTTCTCCATATGTGGGTTGTTATCAGTGGTCCCATCTCAATTTGGACCTGGCCATTTTTCATTTCAGGAATATGAGAGTAATGGATGAGTGCTTAGTGAAGAACAGACTGCTGTCTCAAACCACGGAATAGATTTTAGCTTTCAATCACTGAAAGTCAGAACAGGGCATATCTTTTCTTAGCCATCATAAATTATCCATGCAGGATGTACAGTAAAAGGCTGTTTGGCTGCCTTAAAGTTGGCTACACAAACAGAATTTCCATCTCTTTCAATGGCTCCTTCAACACCTAATTAGTTCCCAGATGCTAGTTGAGCAAGATGTCTTTTATCTTTGCTAATGTTATCTTCCTATACCTCCTAAATGCTCCCTGGTGCCATTATTTACTTTCATCTTTCTCCCCTCAAGAGAAGTCAGGATGGGTGTTCAGGAAGCTCTACTCTGAAGGTCAAGCTTGTAAAGACTGTGGGTCAAGTTGATCCTGTTATACCAGTCAGTATCTGGGGCAAAAGCTTTGAATCCAGAATTAGATTGATATGATGGAAAGCAGGATACAACTTTCTTTCTATGCATGTTCATACGATCAGTACCCAAAAGGAAAAAATAGAATTGCAGATTTTATTTTGCTGTCAGTTCTATTAAATACTATTTAGGACAAATTCAATGTTCATCTTTTCCCGTTGCTAGAAGGTACAAAGAGGTCTGTCTGTATAAATCTGCCATTTCATCTGGCATAGCTGATTGTTGTGGGCAACAAGGAAGTACACTCAGATGTAAAATAGTAGGAATTATCAGACTGACTGCACTCCTGATCCTTCCTAGACCCTCTGAGCATAACCACTTGGGGCCTCAGATATGTTAATAGCTAGGCTATTGGCCAACTGTAATTTACCTTGGCAGGTCTGATTTATATCCAAGGCAGTAATTCTTTCCCCTCTGGCAGGAAGGAGTGACCAAACAGCCTCTTTCAAGCTAAGTATTTAAGAGAAAAGCATTTCAGAGTAAACAGATCTTCAAACCGATGGAACAAACTATATGCATACGTTCAGCTCTCCCCTAAGGCTCATGAAGCTGTGTCTCTAGTTAGGTTCAGTTTACTCGATTTTGTCAATAGGCAGAAGCTCTGAGAAAGTCAGTTATGCAGTTTTATACACAGGAATAAAAATTCTTCAGCCTAGATTTTGCACCACCATCTTTTAAGTTTCTATGGTACTTCCTTCTAATCTGGAATTTTCTCTGTGCCACACTGGAAGAATGCACTTTCATGAACAATTCCAGCAGGCCCATGTAACACCATTTCTCCTCTTTAGGTTATGTGTAGTCCCTGCAGGATAATTGTGTCTTCAGATTTATAATGTAGTCACATAACAGCTTGTTTTCTACCACAGTGAAGACCAAAGAAAGCTGTAAAGTCAATGGGTTTCACCATTTCTGGTCTTAGATCCATATACCCACACTATGAAGGATGCAGAATTTATACCAACGTAATTCCATCATTTCCAGTTTCAATTTCTCCCAATTTGTGGAAGGCATGCTGCAAAGTGAGTTCTGAAACTTGATAGCTTCCTTGCAAGGATATTAATAATACTTAGAAATTATATAGCACTCCAAAATTGTGTGCAGGCATTAGCTAATTAGGTAGTACTCCAAAGCACAGTGCAAAACATTAGCTAATCAATTCTTGCATTACTTATCAAATATATCAATATCATTGAATCCCCTGTGCAGTGAGGTAACTGGAAACAGAAGAATGTTGAGTTCTGTCCCAGACCATGCTGCTGCCCAGTGCAGTAGCTGGGGTTGGACATAAATGACTTGCCAGCCACTGCTCCCACTTTTTCCTTGTCAGGATCCTTCTTCCTTTCATAAACACACAATTTCCAAAAGAGGTCACCTACATGAATGCGAATGGAGATTTTACCAGCGCACATGACTTCAGCCCATTCCAGGGCTTTGTACAGGTCACTGGCATCAAGCAGTTTAGAAAAGCCAGCACCAGTAAGTGACACAGAGAAGTGTTCAGAGAAGACTGGATACCACACGCAAATGGGATTTTAATATTTGCTAAAATAACAGTTGAGAGTTTCCCAGTGAGGTGCTCCAGCCGTCTGAAGGCAGCACTAAGGAGGCAATTTAAAATAATATATTCTTGAGTTTTGATACTGCAGAGCAGGTAGTCTTGCAGGAAAGGAGAGGCATGTCTATATGACACTTTGCAAATGAAGGAGAAAATGAAACATTCTTAATTGCATATTATTAAGACCTCACACTACTCATTGTGTTAGTTCCTCTGGACCAAAGTTAGGTACTCCGGACCAACTGAGCATGGATTGATGAATTTCTGCTCCCAAGTCTGCCACCAACTGCTCTACCAACTTGGCAAAGTCAGTTAATGTGTTTTCCAGTTAAAAATATTACGGTAATCATGCCTCTAGGATGTACACAGTCCCATCCTACAGAGGATCAAGCCTGTGGTATTTTCAATATCAGTGATTTTAGGGGGGCCGTTTGAAATGGAGTAGCTTCATGTAGCTTGCTAAGACATGAGACAAACTGGAAATTGCAACAGCCAGAGTACAGGCTGTAAACTTGCTTTTAAAATGTGTATTTGATCAATACAGATGATGCTATTTTTATTAAAACCCACAAAATGCTTGGAGCAAATTAATAGTCTGCTACTTTACTAATGAATCTACTCCAAAAATTAAATTGGTTTATTTTTTTTGGTCAGATTTTGAAGTGAGTTTAAACCATTCTCTAAACTTGCATGAATCATGCATTTTTAGCACAACGTATCAAAGTGTTAGTGGCTTCCAGCCTGTTTCTACAAATATTTGGGGGTACAAGGGAATCATGCTTTTCTGGCACTGTTCATTCCAAATTCTTAGGGCATTTTACAAGTATTAGCTAATTCCATCTGAATACAAACAAGGAACCAAACACCTTGAATATGGTTTTGCCATGCTTAAATGATTAAATATTTTGACATACTTTGGATCAAAATAATAAGCTGGCCACAAAAAGCTGAAGCCGCAATTACTGTCAGTTCAGAGGGCAGTAGCAAATCTAAGTGCAGAAGTGTCGTGTGTTAGAATTGCTTGGGAGTAAGTGAATAGCAACCTTCTGAGGTTACACTGGTTTGGGTTTATTTCTTGGAAGCCTACTATATAGTCTCCTCTGTTGAGGACAGAATTTTTTATCACCTAGCATAACCAAAGTGAATTGGTGCCAGTGGAACAAACCAATTTCAATAACATATGGAACTCTACCGTGTTCCAGTGACCTAGTACATGGCCTTCAAGTTAGAAAGCAAAAACATCTATAGGATGATACCATCTCTAAATGACTAGACCATCCTTTAAAATCTTTCTAGCTGCATCTACATGCTATGGGACCCCCTCACTACAGCAGAGATGGAGCTAGTAGCACTAGCTGCTTAATGGCCCAGTATCTGTGGTGAAAGTGCTCTAAACAGAACCTCAGTGCACGCCTCCAGTCTTGGTGCCACCAGAAGAAAAACTACTTCTTCCCAGTATGTGCTGTGCAAGTCCAAATATAGATGCAGATCTGCATCTAAAATAATTGCTCTAGTTCACTAATTAACTAATATCTTTTCCTTCGGGTAGCTGAGCATTTTAAGAATCAGTTCTGGACACAAAGCATCTGCAAAGCTCGAACTCTCCATGAAGGACTTGACACAATTAGTACCAGAGCAGAAAGCTATGTAATTTCTGAAGTCTGTGTCCACAGCTGAGGAATTTGGGGGATTCCCCACAGCAGGTAATAGTTACAGTTTTAAGGACCTGTCTCAAGTTCAAGCCATAGCAAAAGAAGTTCAGAGCATATCACTGAAATTAACAGTGGCAGGTCAGTGTAATTAGGTGGTCAGCTTTAGGTATGAATAGAAATAAAATTGGAAATTGCTTGCATGCTAGCATCATGGATAAGCTGTGATTGAAATTGCAGTTTAAAAGTGGGTTGCTTCTGTGCTTAGGGTATCTTCAAGATGATCCAGCAGAATTATAGGCAAGTTAGGTCTGAAGTTTTATGCTGCAGATTGCTTGAGTTATCAGAAGTTAGCAGACACACATAGAATATG
Organism: Agapornis roseicollis; assembly: GCA_002631895.1. Taxonomy (NCBI): domain Eukaryota; kingdom Metazoa; phylum Chordata; class Aves; order Psittaciformes; family Psittacidae; genus Agapornis; species Agapornis roseicollis. Next base: position 119,308 of record NDXB01003082.1, read on the forward strand.
TGTTTCAGAGAAGAGCTGATGTGAGCAGAGAAAATTTGTGTCTTGCACACATAATATAGTCTTTTGAAGAGACTTGGTGCATAAAAGCGAGCCAGGCACTCTAGAATAGGAAGAAGGTTTCTCTTCTGAGTGAATACCTGGTTATAGAGAGGAAATAAAAGACACAAATAGCTGGGCAGTTTTTGCAGTGAAGGGAGATTGCCAGTTACTGCCTTCAGAACCTGTACAGTTCAATATGCTCATAAAAGAGCTGGAAAAACGGAGACAGACGTCAGTGACGTGCCAAAATCTGCTGATGGTCTAGAGATATTCCAGGTAAGCAAAAGTAGACATGGGTACATAAAGTTGCAGAAGAATCTGACAATATCAAACATCTGAGCAATAAGATAGCTGCTGAAATTCCATGTCGATAAAAGTCAAGTACAGACACAATGATAGGGTTTAAATTAGCCCGCGAGAGAGGTTCTGGCGTCATTGCAGATGGTTCTTTGAAAATGTCTGCTCATTGCTCAGCAGAGGTCAGAAAGGCAAGTGGAATGCTAAGAATTGCTGGGAAAGAGATAGAGAATAAAAGAGAAAATGTAAGTACACCACTGAATACATCCATGGAGATCTTGAATAGAGTGCAATTTTGGTCACCCCATCTCAATGCAGCAGTAAAATAGGAGTAGAAAAGATGCAGGAAAGGGTGAGAGGGCTGACCTGAGTTGTGAAGCAGGGAGTCTAAGCCTGTGAAGCTTGCTGAAGAAATGAACGAGCCAGATTAAAGCAGAGGTGTAAAATCAAGATCTGAATGTTGGAAATGGAAATAGTGAATAAGGCATCACTTTTTGCAGCAAAGGATGTAATGACATGGCCAGGCAAGAAGTTTAAAGCATACAACAGGAAAAAAAACTTTCACAGGCTATAATAAATTAGGAAACTCACCAAACACAACATATTTTACATGCTAAAAGCAGATGGGTTTTAAAATAGTAGCAGTAATAAGGTTCTCAGTGCTGGCTTCAACATCTTCCTGCTCTAGCATCTATCCAAACAGACCAAGCTGGTCATGTCTCCTCTGCCCTCTACACCTGGATAAGATTTGGGTTCTGGTTTGGTTTGGCCTCTCACCAATAGAACCTTCCAGGTGTTTTGGACTGGATCATGATCAGCTAAAAGACCACTGTGATCTTCTAGTATGATCTCTCCTATGACAAAAGCCACACAAGTCCCTTGAATTAATTAATTGATTAATTCTCTGAAATGCAGTGGAATATTGGGGGGTGGGGAGGAAGATCCAAAAGTGCCTAAAAAATGTCCTCAATAAGTAAAAGGTCCCAAGGGTTAATTACATTGTCTTTTATTTGGTTCTCCCTGTTTCTGTATGCAAAAGCTGTGATAGCCCTTTTGGCTGTAGCATGAAAATAGGAGGTCACAAGAGATGGCTCAGGAATTTTGAGACCGGACTAAACAGGACTAAGTGCTAGAACAGGATTATCCTCAAATTGTATCTGCCTCAGCAGCAGGAAATCAATCAAGAATGGGTTGATTTACACCTGCCGGCACCAGCACATCATGAACTTCATCATTCCCAGTGATGCTTTTATCTTTGCATTGACACAGTCAGTGCAAGAAAAATATTTTCCCATTTAAAATCAAAACATTCAAGGTAGTGTTTGACAGAGTGTTGGAGCCTGGGGTTCCTGCTGCTTCTGACAGCAGTGCTGGTATCTTTTGCTAATGACCAAAGTGCAATATAATGAGTTGTCTTGGGCTTCTGCTTTATTCAGCGTGCAGTGTTTTAATAGGCTGTTAGTAGTTCTGAGAGGGATAAATGATGTTTATGCCCCCTTGTGGTATGTTATTGAACAGATTTTCTAACTGACAAAATTAGGCCAGTGATGGAAAGTCCCAGGTAAAAACCTGTAACGAATACTGTTTTGCACAGTAGAAAAATATCTATCTCTCCAGCAGCATCTTCATGACTCAGTTAAGGTGGGGGGAAGCCAATTTTACATACGTTTACAGCAGCAAGTACATGAGTAATGCCCATGATGACGGAGTTTGTACCATCTTTCTGGAGTGAAGATAATTTTAAAAGTGCTTTTCTTTGCTAGGAAGTTTAAAAAGTAAATGAAATGCTGCTTTCTAAAAGCAGTTGTGCTGATACTTTGTGTTAGTTGGTGCCGATGAGATGTGATATATACACATGCATATATTCACATTTTTTATCTTCTTTGCTCACACATCTGGTGGCTAAATAATCTGATTCCTTTATGAAAAAGCCTGTTCCAAAGATGAAAAAACACTGTTTGTGTTTTTCATGTAGTTGTGTTTTATATGTAATTTTACATGGGGAAATAAGACCAGATTCCTGTGAAATTTGGCTTGTTATGCTGTTGTGTTCACATACAATGAATTAACTAATCAACATCTTCCTAACCTGAGCTGAGAATTTAGGGGCTCCCCAGAAAGTTCAGTCATGGATTTCTTGCCGATCTTACTGTTTCATTCCTGACTGAAAACTGAATACAGCAAAATGTAACCTTCAGGCAGTGAAATTACTAGAATAATTCAGACTAATGCTCTATAAAGTCCAACAACTGGTGTCAGGCTCTGGTCGGTACTTAGCTATGCTGAGGCAGGGTCTAGAAAACCCTGTTGTCTGAAATATGAAGACCTTCTGGTCCCAAATAATCACCTATTATTTAAATGTTAGCTAATGCTGTGAGGAAGCATTGCTTCCATTACATGTCATCTTTCTCTCTGGCCAGCCACCAAGTATATAGAAGACTACTGTAAAGATGAAGGGAATGATTTCTTTTCCACATCCACACCCATTCATCATCCATGATGGTGTGAAAACCACAACAATGACAGCAGTGGACTTAACTGGGCTGGGCTTTAGGAGAAACTCTCTACAGGATTGTAAATACTGGAATGGCCTCCTCAAGAAAACTGAACAATCTCCATCTCCAAAGATCTTTTGGAAGCAGTTAAATAAAATTTGCTGAAAATAAGGTGGATATTAGTTGTTGTATCATGATGAAAGAAGTTGGACTTGATGTCTTACAATAGATCTACTAGCTCTGTTTTTGTGATCTTTGTGATGATTTCCTTTTATTTGATTTTTTTTTTTATTAGTATGATGACAGAACACATATTTATCTCGTAATCTTAAATGCTGATGATTTGTTCTTAGCGTTGGTCTTGCTGTCAAGTCTGATTGATAGCAAAGCAATTCTGTTTACATCCAGTACTTTAGAAGTATACTTTTCAACAGTAGTTTGACATCAGTTACAGTGTTTATTAGGTTATTGTGGACTTCAGTGAGCACAAGTTATGTCCCCACTGAGATGAGAATTCGCTTCAAAATGTTGGTGCTTACCAGTTTCCTTAGAAAAGGACAATTCAATAGGTAAAACATCATGACAAGTCATGTTAAAATGAAATTCCCTCCATCAGAAACCTTTCAGGAGTTTCAAATTCAGTTAAGGGATACCAGAAAGAAATTAGAGTCTAAAATCCCCACCTAATCTTTTCAAAGTGGTTATTGCTTCTGCTCCACATACTGGCAAATCTTCCAGAAATGAGCCATTATTTGCCTTAAAAATACCTTTCTGGTCATGATGCAACTGTTCTTTTTGAAGAATGGATTTATAGAAACTCCATGAAAAAGAGCCAGATGCTCTTATTTCTTGATGACATCAGTGAGGCCAAAATTTCACCCAGAGTCTTCCTGGCATAAGGATATTTGGGGTGGACAGCATATTTCAAAGCTAAGGCACCTTCCTGGTGAAATTCTGAGATGCTGCAAGGCCACTGGCCGGGGTTGATTGAAGTGTGCTGTGCCGTCTTTCACTTTTGTTGATGGCACCACATCACTGCCTGGCATGATTCATAAAGAGGAGAGAACAAATGGCAAATTAACAAATGACCCATTAAAGCAGGAGGGTGCTCTACTTCTTCTCACCAATACCTTCTTTGGTGCCCACAGTGTCTCCTAGCAAAATAACATGAGATCAAGGATAAAGGGCTTTCAGAGATGCACCGCAAATGTGGTCCAAGTGCTGAGAAATCTCTGTGGCTCCTGCTGAGAGAAAACCTAACATCATTCATCAGCAAAGGAGACAGCAAACCACTAATGGCTTTCCATCATATTTCTTGACAGGTATTGACAGAAGGCGGTTTTGGTCCCATCACAACAGAAATCCGGGAGGCTCCAGAGTTTTATTACGCTGAAGATTACCATCAGCAGTACCTCAGTAAGAACCCTGGTGGATACTGTGGCCTCGGGGGAACAGGGCTTTCCTGCCCTATTGGAATCAAGAAATAGCTTGTGCTTACTCCACTGCCTCTACTTTGCTTTAGGGAATCTGGAGAAAAGACCAGCAACCCTGACAGATATAGCATGCCTGCATCATTAGTGCATAAAGACTTGGGAACCTGTTGGGGTGGCTTTCCATAATCTGAGCAGTTTCCTATTCACCAACATTAAATGCCAAAGGAGAGGTAGAAATTGCACCTGTTGGCAAATGTAGCTTCTTGCTCCATGCAGCTCATGGGTTTTCTTTGCAGTGTTGTAATCTGGAGAGAAATTTCTAAAAGTTTGGCTCAAAATGCTGTTAAAAGGATGAATCGGGATGTTGTGGCACCTGCTAAATGCTTTGCATAGCTAAGGCCTTCAGATATATTTATTTGCTTGGGTTAATAAATTTGCTCATGTTATGAGAGCTTTGACATGGAGACATGGCTGGGCTCATCTTAACTATCACAAACCTGTAATCAGATGTCTTTGAGAATGTTGAATTTATAAGATCAGGGATTCTCTCACAATTAAATTTTCACAACATGCAATATCACCTATACTGCCTATTTTCTGAAATAATTTTAGTAAAAAAGTAAAAAAAAAAAGTAAAAAATTCTGATAATTTTAGTAAAAAAGTAAAAATTGCAATGTTCTTCCAAAAAGTGTATAAACACATTTCCTGTGCTACAATAAATTGCAAAAAAAGAGAACAGAAAGTTGTTGTCTGTGGTGTGTTCCATGTCTCTAAGTATATATCAGGGTAGATCTAAATGAAAGTATCAAATATTATAAAAGGCTGCAGCCTGCTAATCGAACAACAGGGCTTTTAAATCTGTATTATCATGCATGACAGTTCAGAGGATTAGAATTGGTACTGGCCACACTGTAACATAATTATTCCTGTGATTAATTATTTGTACTTCAATAGCTTGTGGAGCCCCCACCAAGACCAGAGCTCATTACAGCAATTGCTGTGCAAACATAATGTCGAGCAGTCTCTGCTCCAGTGCGTGGACAGTCAAAATAGAAGGACAACCAGAAAGAGGAGAAATAAATTATCATCTTATTCATGGGGCTCCCAGAGTGGAGACTAAAAGCTACAGACAAAGGATGTAGAGAATGCAAGAGTTAATCTGTATTGATATGGAATCCAGTGGGTTATATGTATGCCATGGCAGGGGTTTGAATCTAGATGATCTTTAAGGTCCCTTCCAACCCAAACCATTCTATGATTCTGTGATATATATGCTATGGAGTATCCTAGGACAAATAGCTTCAGTAGGAAGGATGCGGATGGGTTTGTCCTGCCCATCCAACATGCTGCTTGAAATACTTCTCAGAGCAGTGAGAAGTGTGGGCTTCAGCTTCTCATGTGTTTCCTGTTTTGGAGACTGTCTTCATTACTAAGTACATGTGTGTCCTCTTGCAGATGATCTTTCTTCAGGGAAAGTTTGTAAAAGCCTGCCTTGATACGTCAATTCTGGGCAGCAGAGCACATGAAGCCATTTCTGAGGGCTAGAGGTGGGACCCAGAGACACAAATCCTTTTTTATTTTTCAGTTAGCTCTCCTTGGCATCTTGGTTTGATGTTTCCTGCTCAATATCTCAGGGTTTAGTCTCAGAAAGGCCCAAAATATCCCCCTGAACATCTCCTGCAATGACACAACAGACCAGTTCTTGTTCCAAGCTTGGAACAATTGAAAACATGCATCAGACAGTCAGTCTCCAGGCATGTAAATTCACTGCTGAAGTCCTGCCTGCTTTATCCAAAGACAAGCAGTAAATCCGTGCCAGGGAAATTAGCTCCCCATCCTCCCTTGCTCCTCAGCTGCTGCTGAGCTCACTCCAGTCTCAAAAGCCAAAGAAAACCTGTCCCTTTAGTAGATCTATACCTAGAGCAAGCTTGAGGGGAGCTACCACTGGCACGATTGCCATGTTAGACTCTTTCTGGAGATGCCCCAAAATGGGCTTTCATCACACTCAGAATTTCCAGGTGCTGTGGTAACTGATTGCATGTCCTTCACCTGTTGTGACATTAATGTGTTCTAGGGCTCACTGTCAAGGAAACCAGCACTTCCATCTCATTTCCCAGGCATGAGGTGACACGAAAGCAAAGAAGAGAGGAAAGTAAAGTCTTCCATTCACCATATGCATTTTTAACCTCTGCATAGTTCAGACTTCAGGGGGATAACTCATGATTTGTTCCGATGTACAGGCAAAACATTTCATATTCTGAATCATTTCTGTGATCATAAAACGTTTCTTGGTTCCCTTCTGTCCTTTCCCCTCCCTCCTGTCCTACTCCACACTATAGTTACCATTTTGAAATGAGCTGGGAAGTCTTTGGAGAAAACACCATTCTGTCCTTAATATAGCTGGGCTACAGTTTTGACTTGTCACTGTTTGAAATTTACCCTACCACAGATCTGTATCCTTCTTCTGAGAACATAGACATGGTCTAAATGAAAAAGAGAAAATTAATTCAGATTTTCATAGGCTTCAGCACTTCCCAGAGTGGAAGATGAAAGCTGATGCAGGACAGCATCTAAGGCCTTCAGAAAGAAGAACATGGTTCAAGATTCAAAACTACTACAAGCACCCAAATGATGAAGTCTGCTGCTGCCGTACCATGTGAAATTCAGTCCAGGATACAGACAGGAATTGTCACTGCTGTCCTATCCCTATCACACCTAAACAAAATCCCAAGCCTCTTGGAAATCACTAAGCTTTCCATCACTGCCTGAGAAAGGACAGCATCCAGCAGTGATGTCAACAGAAACAAACTGACTGTGTGATGTCACATCCTGGTTGCCCCAGCAGAGATGTGTGTTGTCTCTGGTGAGAACATGGAAGGGGGAAGATGTCCATTGGTGCAGAAGCATCACTGCTCTGTTTTCAGAACGTTGGTCCAAGACTGGGATTGCAATGCTGCTCTTTACCCTTCTTTGTTTAACTTTTCTGATCAGCAGCATCAGTGCAGGTTTTTCTTCTCAAATTTTTATGCTCAGAAATGATGAAGAGAGCAGAACTGCTAGTACCCTACAGGATAGGAGTGTGACCAGCAGGTTGGAGGAGGTGATCCTGCCCCTCTACTCTGCTCTCGTGAGAACTCACCTGGAGCATTGTGTGCAGTTCTGGTGTCCTCAACAGAAAAAGGACATGGAGCTGTTGGAACAAGTGCACAGGAGGGCTACGAAGATGATCAGGGGACTGGAGCATCTCCCATATGAAGACAGGCTGAGAAAGTTGGGACTGTTTAGCCTGGAGAAGAGAAGGCTGCATGGAGACCTCATAGCAGCCTTCCAGTATCTGAAGGGGGCCTATAGGGATGCTGGGGAGGGATTCTTCATTAGGGACTGGAGTGACAGGACAAGGGGTAATGGGTTCAAACTTAAACAGGGGAGGTTTAGCTTGGATATAAGGAAGAAACTCTTTCCTGTTTAGGTGGTGAGGCACTGGAATGGGTTGCCCAAAAAGTTGTGAACGATCCATCCCTGGCAGTGTTCAAGGCCAGGTTGGATGAAGCCTTGAGTGGCACGGTTTAGTGTGAGGTGTCCCTGCTTATGGCAGGGGGGTTGGAACTAGATGATCTTAAAAGTTCTTTCCAACCCTAACTATTCTATGATTCTATGATATACACATACTGCTATATCAAACAGGACTGGGCTTATTCCTTATCTTTGGTGGCATACATGTATGACTTACACTACAGCCTGACACTGAACTTCTCCACTCATACTCCCTAAACAATAATTTTATCCAGCCTGCCAATGGGAAACCATGTGTGGCCATGCTAGCCCCAAAGTGCCTGGGCATTGCTTGGCAGATCGCAGGTTTGGGGTGGCTGAACAGTGATGCCAAAGGCTTTGGATTAAGTAGCATGGACAATTACAGACCAATGCTTTGGCTGATGCTCTCTTCTGTAGTTTTGTAGCAGAGGCACTGCCACTGCTGTACATGAGCAATATGTCTCATTTTGTTTCCAGAATGTGGCCTCCGACCATCTTACGAGTCCTTTCAGGGGACTGGCAAGAGGTTCACAAAGGGGAGATACGCCATGGAAGGGGAATTCCCATGGCATGTAAGCATCCAGAGCAATGGGAGACATGTCTGTGGAGGCACCATAATCAGCGCGTTTTGGATTTTGACTGCAGCTCATTGCTTTGGAGAAGAGATGTGAGTACTCAAGGGAAATGAGGACAACCCAGGCACAGTGGGTTGATAACATTCCTCCTTGTGGGAGTAGGATATGAATGTCCTTGGGGTTAAGTGCAAGATAAACGTGACTGAGCCAGAAAAAGAGTCTTGAAAACAGGAATTGCCTCCTTTGGGGAAAACAGGATCATTTTTTATCAGAGGTAGAGGTACAACAGAAATGTGCATGAATCTGTATAACCAGGAGATGCAGAAGGGGAATATTTTGAAGGATGGTCTGAACAGCCTTGTATAAATGGCTGAGATGCTGTCCTGATGGCCCCAAGCATTATCTGTTCTTAGGTTGCCAGAGAAGCTGTGGCTGCCCCATCCCTGTCAGTGTTCAAGGCCAGGTTGGAAGAGGCTTTGAGCAACCTGGTCTAGTGGAAAGTGTCCCTGCCCATGGCAGGGGTTGGAACTGGATGAGCTTTAAGCTCCCTTCCAACTCAAACCATTTTGTGATTCTATGATTCTGTGTGTCTACACATGTTGCAGTACCTTATAAAAAGATGTATTCCATTCCAGCTTATTCTAACCCCTGAATTACCCTTACTTTTATATAGCAAACACCTTTACTTTACGAAGTAAAGCAGTACTTTAAAGCAGTAGCTTCTGGATCAATCAACCCCATGCACTGCTCAGGGGCAGAGTCCAGCCCTCTGTGAGCCCTTTCCAAAATCTGGCAGGTCTGAGAGCAGAGACCACTCAGTCTGGACCTGCCAACCCAGGGCACCAGAGATCCAGAAGACTCAGCCCAAGCCATCTGTTCATTAGGAAGTTGGCTATTTATAACTTGGTTACACTTCTCTCCCCTGAAAATCAGCTTTACCTAGAAGTGAAGATAAATTTCTTCACTATTTATGGCTAACCTGCCTCTGGAATTTGCTGAGCACCACCATACCCTGCTCAGGAGGAGCCAACATTTATAACACAAAGTCTGTATGTTTGCTTATGTCTACACTGTTGTGTTTTTTTTTTGTTCATAAGGCCACCAGACCTCACTGTTTTAGTGGGGGGAACAGACCTCAGTGTCCCGCTGGAAGACCATCAGCCAGACAGCTTGATCGTCCATGAAAAATTTGACAGAATGACCATGCAAAATGACATTGCTCTGATCCTGCTCAGCTCTCCCATTGAGTTCAGCAATGAGAAAATCCCTGTCTGCTTGCCCTACATGCATGACATCAATACGTGGCAACACTGCTGGGTTGCAGGCTGGGGAACCACAAGTGCAGGTGAGATGCTGCCAGAAAATCTGTTTTCTAATCATTTATCCATTTAAAGTAGATGTTGTCTCACAGGAAGGATCACCCACACTAACTTCCACTCTCTACCTCCCTGGTAAACACATCCAGACCCTTGCAGCCTCTGCACATCCACCAGTTCTCTGTTCAGTGCAAGAGCCAGTCGTGAACTGACTGCCAGAGCAAAGTCCCTGGTACACTGAGCATGTATATTCAAGCTGAAATCTTAGAGCCGTCTTTGCTCTACAGAAACTCACACTTCCTTTGAATGCGTATTTTGACATCCAAAGTAAGACAAGCTCAACCCTGGTCAGCAAGTTAGTCTGGGTCTGCGCTGGTCTGGAGTAAGGGAAATGTGGGTGTAGGTTGGCTTAATGCCTTCCTGAACCAGATTGATTCAATGGTGCTGGCCACCCCTCCTCTTTACTCATTCAGAAGAGCAGATTGCTGTTGCTAATTGTTTAAGCATTAGTGAAAGTAGCTCTAGCACATATTTCGACCCAAAACGTCTATCCTGAACAAATGCCATTAAATTGCTGATGGGCATTTTCATTATTGGAAGGAATTAATCAGGAAAGAGTGGGCAGAGTGGTGCCTTGGGGCTTTGACAGTCCTTTTAGGATTTAGTAAGTGAGTGTCCTATTCAATCCTTGCTATTTTGCTCAAAAGGTTACTGCCTTCTCTCTGAAACTCTGCGTTTTCCTTCTTAGGCTTCATTTGCCTCACATAACTGTAATACATAGCACAACACTATGTTATAGTTGTGAAACTCTCCCATTTCACCAAGGTAACACACTTAGAAACAGAAAAGCAGGTGGCTGCTGCAGAGTCACTCTGCAGCTTGGCAGGATTTCTCTTTAGCTAGGCTCTTTGCAAAATGCATGCCATGGCTCCAGGTATCAGTCTCATGCTGCTGTGTGGGCAGAGTCGACGTGGCTCCTGCTATCCAAATTGCACCCAGTGTGAGGTCAATGCACTCAGCCCTGGCACAGACCCCTTATCTTCTGGCGGTGTTTCAGAAGAAACCAGAAGCTGGGTTTGATGAGAGGGATGTGTGATGGTGTGATATGGGCCATACCAAGAAGTATGAGGTGCTGTTCCTCACCAGAGGAGAATTGGTCACTTCTGATCTCTACCAGCCTTTTGTATGTCGCACCTCAGGCAGCACTAGCCTGACTCCCCTTCAGCTCCAGGCAGACCTCAACAAGTAGAGCCACCTCCTTGGAGATGCTCACCTCAAAGCACTTTACTCTGTGGGAACAATTCCATGGAGTAGCCCCATCTTAGCTGGGAAAGGGACCTGACAAATGTCTATCTATTAGATCTTACCTTTTTGTTCCGCCTTCCCAAACGTGATGAAGAAATTCTTTAGGTCTCCGCAGCAGCAACATCCTCCAAAAGTCAATTTGTTCCTTCAGGTTCAAGTTCACTTTAAAGAAGAGTGAGGGTGAAATGAGTGGCTTTTCCAAGTAGCCCTGTGCATTTTCAGTCTTTCTTGCCACTTGGTGGTGCCTGCTGTGATTTCTGTTTTCCCACCTCAAGGGAAGAATAAAGCAATTATTTCCATTGTATACTGTCATCTTGAGAACCGCTTTGTGGAATGTGCAGCTGGTGTCCTGTGTGAGACACAGCTGTCCAGGAGAGCATGGGGACAACAAGGTCGTCTGTTCCGGGACTTACCTCCACAGGGCTTGCACAGGACTCTGTGAAGTGTCCATCAAACTGAGCTCTCTGGAAATATGAGTGGGAAACCCAAGGTGAGCAGTGCAGCTCATCTCAGGTCATCACCAAGACGCACAGAATAAGCCATCCTTTTGGGGGTCCTCTAGCTGTACCACATCCCGGAATTCATCTACAAAAATAACTGATTTTTTAAACCACATTTAGCAAGCCTCCACTCCCCAGGATTTCAGCTTTACCCATTAACACCTCCCAGCTTTCTACCTACCTACACACCTAATCTGGTGTGAAGTCAAGAGCACAAACTTATCTTTGCTAACATTTGGACAGTTTCTGCAAGCCCCCATGACCCCAAGGCCATACATCTGTAGCCTGAGACCCTCTTGCCATGAGATGCTTTACAAATTCAGCTGAGGGCAGTCGCAAGGGCCAGGCTCTGGCTGTGGTTTCACACTTACTGGAGGTTGCACACTTACTAGCCTTGCAGGTTTTGTTAATTGTTCCCTTTTCACTACCTTGTTAGCGATTGGAAGGCCAACATCCCACATGATGCAGAAAGCACCAATGAAGCTCATCAGCAGGCAGCAGTGCTTGAAGAGTATCCCACAGCTAGTGGAGAACATGATATGTGCTGAGATGGAGAAAAGAAGAAGAGGTGCTTGGCAGTCACAGGTAACATAAATAGGCATTTGGATGGGCATGCCGCCTAAGCAGGGCACAGAGACACTGAAGAAGAAGAGCCTTCACTTCAGGAATGAACATCCTTCCCATGGCTTCCTGTGATTGCTAAAGTTTCCCTGCAGGAGGCCAGAGCAGGATGCCCAGGGGCCAAGGAACTTCCTGCAAAGGTATATTGACCCACAATATTAGTGGTGGTAAATGGTACCACATCTAGCTGGCGATCAGTCACTAGTGGTGTCCCCCAGGGCCCCTATTTAACATCTTCACTTATAATCTGGATGAGGGAATTGAGTGCATCCTCAGTAAATTTGCAGATGACACCAAGTTGGCTGGGAGTGTTGATCTGCTGAAGGACAGGAGAGTTTGCAGAGGGAACTGGACAGGCTGGATCAATGGGCTGTGGCCAACAGTATGCAATTCAACAAGGCAAAGTGCCAGGTACTGCATTTGGGCCACAACAACCCCATGCAATGCTCCAGGCTTGGGGAAGAGGGACTGGAAAACTGCTCTGCAAAAAATAGACCTGGGGTTGCTGACTGATGGAGCTGAACGTGAGCCAGCTTGTGCCCAGGCAGCCAAGAAGGCCAACAGCATCCTGGCCTGTATCAGCAACAGTGTGGGCAACAGGGCCAGGGCAGTGACCATCCCCCTTGGCACTGCTGAGGCTGCACCTCTAATCATGTGTTCACTTCTGGGCTCTTCACTACAAGAGAGACTTTGAGGTATCAGAGTGGGTCCAGAGAAGGGCAAAGAAGCTGGTGAAGGCTCTGGAGCACAAGTCCTCTGAGCAACAGCTGAAGGAACTTGGGGTATTTAATCTGGAGAAGAGAAGGCTCAAGGGGGGCCACATCACTCTACAGCTACCTGAAAGGACGTTGTAATGAAGTGGGGGTTGATCTCCTGAGTAACAAGTGATAGGACAAGAGGTAATGGCCTCAAGCTGCTCCAGGGAAGGTTTTGATTGGGTATTAGGAAAAATTTCTTCACAGGGAGAGTATTGGAAGATAGACATTGGAACAGGCTGCCCAGGGAAGTGGTGGAATCACTGTCCCTGGAAGTGTCAAAAACTGTGTAGATGAGGTCCTCAGTGGGTCTATGGTTTAGTGGTGGACTTGGCAGTCCTGGGGTTGGACTTGATGATATTAAAGGTCTTTTCCAACCTAGTTGATTCTATGATTCTCTGATTTTATGATTCTCTAATTCTGTGACTGGGATAGTGGCGGTGCAGTCAGAAAGCAGTGATGGTGCTGGAAACAAATCACCTTGTCAAGCAGATGAACCTTTTCTCATGCTCTCTATCCCTGCAGCAAGAGAGACATGAGTTCTGCATTTCAGAACATGAGCTCTGCAAGGGAAACTGTAAGCTGAAAGAAGAGCAAGGGGAAAGAGTGGTTTCCAACAAATCCCCTTGGATGAGAGACAGCTTTGAATGGCCCTGGACTCAGGATTTTGGACTGTTATCTCATAGCAATTAAAAAACTCGGTCTGCTGTGGCCAAGCTGTGCAGCGGTGGGAATGATGGGAGGAGAGGTTTCACGTTCCTGCAAAGAGGGCTCAGCACAGCATGGGCTGATGTCCCCTCAGCCCTGGGCCAGGCAATGCTGCTCTGTCACCAGATTAATACTGAAAGGAGACAGGAAAGTTTTTCCAAAAGGGTAAAAGTGAAAGAACTGGGAGGAAAATTTAATCCAGGAGTGTTTAATTTGAACATTAGAAACCTTTCTCAGGGGAGGTCCTTGCTTTTATCTAAATGTCTTTTGCTAACATGGCAGGTTGGCCTGTGGGTGCCAGAACTAGTCACAGCTTATTACAATGAGCTAATGATATGGGATGATAGGTTTTTCAGGTGAAATCATAGAATCATAGAATCATTAGGGTTGGAAAGGACCTTAAGATCATCTCGTTCCAACCCCCCTGCCATAAGCTGGGACACCTCACACTAAACCATGTCACCCAAGGCTTTGTTCAACCTGGCCTTACACACTGCCGGGGATGGAGCACTCACAACTTCCTTGGGCAACCCATTCCAGTGCCTCACCACCCTAACAGGAAAGAGTTTCTTCCTTATACCCAATCGAAGCCTCCCCTGTTTAAGCTTGAACCCGTTACCCCTTGTCCTGTCCCTACAGTCCCTAATGAAGAGTCCCTCCCCAGCATCCCTATAGTTTGAGCAGGATTTGACATCAGGGAATACTAAGGGGAGAGAGCTGACATAAACACCCAAATGTGGGAAAACCTTACTCAGAACTTGTGCCTCAGAACATACTCCACCTGAGGGATTGCTGTTCTGATGTCAAACAGTCTGATAGCCAAAAAATGCCTTTCATAGTATCCAGCCTCCAGTGGTAAGGACTGGGCTGCCCTGCAGCCTCTGCTTCAGGACTAATGTCTTCATTGTCCACTAAGCAAGGGCTTTTCTTACACATCTGCATGTGTTTGCAGGGGGATAGAGAGGCAGACACATGTATGCACAGCATTGTCCTTAGTAATCATTTGCTGAGGGAACTAAAACAACACCCAGGACAGAGAGAGATCCTCTGCCCCTTAGGCAAAGACAGCAGGTACATGGACTATGAACTGCAAAGCCATTGCGAGCTGACCTTGTAGCTGGGCAGCAGAGGGGAAGTTTCCCTTGCAGAGTCATTTTTGATTAGCCAAAAAGCATCTGCCTCTGAAACCATTCATCTAGCGACTTTCACCTCCATTAAGTTCAATCAAAAATTTTAAAAAGAAAACTGCCACAGGATAACATTAACATGATTAAAGAATGCACTTCCCAGCCCAGCCTAAAGTTCCGCGGCTGAATTATGTTGGTGAAACAGCAAGAGCACTTGTACCCAGCAAAATGAATCACCTGTATTCAGAAGGCTGATGAGGGTACTATTTTGATCTACAGTAATGTTAGAATTGTCTGAGAAATGAACTAGAAATGTGAGCCTTCCAAGCAGTGGAAGTACACAATGATTGCATGTGTGATAATGCTCATAACCCAGCTACTGCCCACGTTCAATAGAAACTTGACAAGGCAGAAATGTCTTGCAACCTGAGATAACAAGAGCAAGACAAAATCACACCCCAGGCTAGAAGTGGAACTCTTTAAGGAAGAAATAGGTGACTTCACCAGAATTCACTAATTTGCTGGAGGGGAAACATGTTGCTGATGGACAGTTTTCTGGGAAGTACTGATTAAAGTCAAGTAGTGCACATTGTGACCTTTCTAGGCTGGTTCAGAAATCCTGTGGCTTGTCCATGGTAGGCTACCTGGTCATGAACTGGGAGGTCAGGGCTGAACCTGATGCTTGTTTTGCAGCATAGGCTATTGGACACCAATTCATCTGCCCTGAGCAGATAGCAAGGCACACTGTAGGCAGTGCAATCTATTGAGCTATGCTTGTCTGTAAAGATTATGGGGTTTATGTCAAATGAAGCCAAATTTCAGAATACCTAAATCTTTTACAAATTCAGCACTGTCAAGATGTTTTGGGCATGTTTTTGGTCTGTGCTAACAAGGTGTCTCCTGGATGACTTCCAGACACAGAATCACAGAATAACAGAATCACAGAATGGTTAAGGTTGGAAGGGATCACTGGAGGTCATGTAGTCCAAACCCACTGCTCAAGCAAGTTCACCTAGAGCACATTACTCAGGACAGTGTCCAGATGGTTCTTCAATATCTCCAAGGAAGGAGATTTCACAGCCTCTCTGGGCACCCTATTTCAATGCTCAGCCACCCTCACAGTAAAGTTCTTCCTCATGTTCAGGTGGAACTTCCTGTGTTTTAATTTAGGACCATTGTCTCTCATTGTATTGCCTGACACAGCCTCAGCTTTTTCATAGGTCAAAGGGCACCCACAATAATCACTTTGGATCCCTTTAGAGGCCAGGAAGGAATAGCAGTGTGGGCAAAGCAGAGACACCTGATAAGAGAACAAGCCCTGGAGATGCTGAGCTTGGTATTGTAGATGTGGTCACAGGAAACCTGGAAGCCACACACTGCACAGGCCCGTGATCTATACAAAGACAGGCTGAGAGAGTTGGGGCTGTTCAGCCTGGAGAAGAGAAGACTGCATGGAGACCTCATAGCAGCCTTCCAGTATCTGAAGGGGGCCTATAGGGATGCTGGGGAGGGGCTCTTCATTAGGGACTGTAGGGACAGGACAAGGGGTAACGAGTTCAAACTTAAACAGGAGAGGTTTAGATTGGATATAAGGAAGAAATTCTTTCCTGTTAGGGTGGTGAGATGCTGGAATGGGTTGCCCAGGGAGGTTGTGAGTGCTCCATCCCTGGCAGTGTTCAAGGCCAGATTGGATGAAGCTTTGGGTGACATGGTTTAGTGTGAGGTGTCCCTGCTTATGGCAGGGTGGATGAAACTAGATGATCCTAAGGTTCCTTCCAACCCTAACTGTTCTATGATTCTATGATCTGTCTGGACATGAAGTAGATAAAAGCCTTATGTTAACCTTACCTGAGCTTTGCTGAAAATCGGAATACATTTGTTCATATCCAGAGGCAGGCTAAGATGGGCAAGTTACATCTAGACCAAAGGTTGTAAGTCCACACGATCCTCATCTGAATCCAAAGGATTACCATCCTAGGTCTTTGTACTGTATGTCATTCATGTACTGGATTTGCAACAAGCTGTTTTATATCAGTAACTAAAACCACACAGATACTTTACCCAGGCGTCATGTAGAAGGTTCATCCTACTGACTACTGCCTTAATGGCAACGGGACATACATAGGAAAGCTCAGACATTTTACTAGCTGCCATCATACTAGTACCAGACAAGACTAATTTGTGGATCACTGATGATATTCCTACATTAACTCAAGGAGATTGAATAGCAGAGCTTCCAAGTATTTGTACTTAAAATAAAAAAAAAATCCATTCACTTAAAAAGAAAAATCTATGGCATACCAATTCCCTTGCAGTTCTGCAGACATAGATTGACTGTGAATTAACACTAACAGGATCTGTAATTGAGTTATAGTTCTGTTTAGTCATAAACATTAGCATTAATGGATGTTCATGGGGTACAAGTGCTAAAGAAGAGACACTAGAGATGGCCTACACATTATTTTTTGCGTGCTACCTTTCTTCCATGACCCCATGAACCACAATTGATGTCTAATTCCTTGCTTTCTCAAGCATCTTTTGTTCGGCTCTGATGCAATGGTAACTGGAACAATAATTAGAGTATAAGAGATTGAAAGCAAATGCCTCCTTCAGTGTCTTGCCTATCCAGACAAAATTCAGTAAACAGCCCAATTATATTTCAGAGATTCTCTGCAAAGGAGGTCTGTGAGGGTAGCTCTGTGATGTGGTGATTAGGACAGAGTGTGTTCAGCTGGAAGTCACAGTTCACATTCAGTTCAGGTCAGCAGGAGATGAAGGGGGAACCAGTTCCTAGCCCGACTTTCAGGGAAAGGAATCATTGTGTAGCCACAAACAAGAAGTGGGATGGTTCCAGCTCTGCTTCACCATGTCCTACACTGTCCCCCAGTGTAAAGCTGATCTGAGCCATGTGCTGAAGGTATCTATCCCCTTCCACCGACTATATCAGGAGGTGATCTTGGCTATCTCTGATTAATGTCTAAATTATCACTAGGATGCATCTACAGCAATGGGTTTTGATTTCTTGAGTTCCATAAAAAGCAGGAAAGGACCTCTTTGCTTGACCTAACATGTGTCCTGCCTATGTATACTGTCAGCAGTTTGGAAAGGGCAAATGCCCTTGACAGCACCTGGGATAATCAGGGTTCTCACCCTACATAGCTATAGCAACAGCAGTAGCTGTTGTGCAACCCTGGGTGGGATTTATCAGGCCACATGCATATAGATAATTTCTATAGCCATGTGCATCTACCAAATCTCTTCCCATCAATAAGGAGAACAGCCTCCTGCCCTCCCTCACCTCTGAAGTCATTGAGACTGTTTCAACCACCTATTTTAAAATTAGATAAATCCCTCTACAAGTGCTTGTTGCTCTGTTTTAACTAAAAGCAAGACCAAAGTGTTAAGACCACAGAGAAACACAGGACTCCAAGGCAGGACAGTGCCCACATCCCAATCTCCAGTGTGATTTTAGATATCCCAGGATACCCTCCTGGCATCCACTGCCTATCTCAAACTAGTGCCAATAATGTGTCTGCAGTGGGGGCTTGACACTTGCTCTGGAAGCACCAAGAAGAGGTGATCAGTCCAGAGCTGAACTCATCTCTTGCACCCTCACTTTATCTGTGAATAAGGGTGCTACACCAGTGCAGAACAACCAAAAGCTCTTGCATCCTTTTACTGGTGCTAACATGGCTCTAAAACTGCAAAGAAAGACTTGTTAAATAGAACCTTTGTTTTAAAAAAAGTCTGCAAATGAAAATTGGGTCCATATAGGTAAATTATCACAGATGCAAGGAAAAGGTCAGAAAGCAAGGAAGCATGGTAAATCCCTCAGGCTCTTCAAAGTGCCTGAACAGAGGTGGCTAGATAGAGGTCTGATTATAGTCTGTAGGGATGCAGAATACCTGTGTGAGGTCTGAAGTTTATCTATCAGAGAAAGGTCTCCTGGGAACCAGAAGTCTAAGCTAACCACATTTCAGTTCAAAGTTACTAGTAGTGATGCAAAATTACTTCATATTCGTACCTTACCCTAATGTTGAAGAGAGTGAGCCACTCTCCACCCTTCCGGTGGATTCTCCATCACTGAACTATTACTAACATGATGAGGTGGGTTTGGTTTTTTTTTTCCTGAAGGGGTGAATTGCTTTAAGTAGGAAAGTATCTTGGGAAGCTCCAGAGCAAAGCAGTAGAAATGTTTCTGCATTTGCAGTCTCTTAAATTTGCTTCTGAAGGGTGCTTTGATGTGCCGCTCATAAGAATCAGAGCACTTTTGCTGTGTCCCATGGGTTTGTAGGGCTTTCATCATTTTATCATTTTATGATATGGGCAGACAAGTGAACACATTCAAGCTGTT
The DNA here is from genome assembly GCA_002631895.1 of Agapornis roseicollis. Classification (NCBI taxonomy): domain Eukaryota; kingdom Metazoa; phylum Chordata; class Aves; order Psittaciformes; family Psittacidae; genus Agapornis; species Agapornis roseicollis. The sequence goes on from NDXB01003082.1 coordinate 138,368, forward strand.
GTGGCTTAATTCTGTAATCTGTCAAAATCATTCCTTTCTGTTGCAAGGATCTGGAATGTTGATGATATCCCATGTCTCTTCTGCTTTCTTCTTCTCGGTTTTTTTTTTTTGCTCCCTCAGACTGAAGCTGTTTGTTTTGCAGCAAGAGGGTCCAGCGTGACTTTGTGTGCCTGGTGGGTGAAGCTGTGGGGAGCAGAACATATCTGAATGGAGCTGAACACAAAAATTCACTGTGTGCTTGCCCTCAGAATGGGGGAATGGGTGTGATGACTCAGAGGGGCGACTTCTCATTCAGTGAGTCAACACAGCTTTAAGGGAAAGTCATGACTCACAGGCAGATTAAAATTCTTTGAAGGAGTCGATAAGCATGTGGCAGAGGGTGATCCAGCTGATGTAATGTACTGAGACTTCCAAAACTCTTTTAGTGAGACTTCCCACCAAAGGCTCATGTCAACTGTCATGAAGAAGTGCTTTGGCTTGAAAGGCAGGCAACACAGAGGAAGGATTTGACAAGAGAAGGGACTTGTAGATGGAGTTGTATTGGCATCAATGCAAGGAATTGTGATGTTCAAGGAGGGTGAACGCTGAGATGACCAAGTTAACCAATGCCACGGCATTTTTCATAGTGGTCACAAACAAAACTGACCGTGCAGAGGTGCAGCAGGATCTCATCATTCAGAGTGACTGGAGGTTAAAACAGCAGATGCAGTTCACTGCTGATAATGGAAAAGTAATGAATATAGGGAGAAGCAACTCCAGCAATACACACGCAATGACAGGCTCTAATTTAAATATTACCTTGTAAGATCTTGGAGCAACTGTGGATAGTCCTTCAAAAACATCAGCATGAGGCTCTATGGAGGTCAAAAAGGCAATGAGGGCATTATGAATTACTAGGAAAGCAAACGCATGTTATGCTAGGGCACTAATCTATGTCTTACGTGCTGTGATTCCCATCTACCCCATCAGAGAAAGGAGAAGTAGTTTTAGAAAAGGAGAAGAGTAGAGTAGGAAGGATGAACATGGAATGGCTTCTGGTGGAAAGGGGAATAGCAGAGCAGGACTCCAAGGCTTATAAGAGATGTCAGATGGAGATATGAAGTAGATTTCTAAAGTCATGAGCAGCAAGGAGAGGACAGTCAAAAGCTGTCTTCTTGTTCCTGCTGTTAAAAACATATGAGGGAGGGAGTGTCAGATGGTTGTACCAGCCAGGGGATTTAAAACAAAGAGAAGGAAGTGTATTTTCATCCAACAGATAATTAAACTATGGAAGTCACTGACCAGGATGTTGTGGGTATTTATCCTAAGGGATAAATGGATTCAAAAAGCAATTAGACAACTTCCTGGATGAAGATCTCTCTAAGGCTATTAACCACTGTGATGTAAATACAACTCTGTAAATACTTGCCCCGTTTCTCATTCTCCTTCCCTCAGCACTTGCTACAGATGACTGGTAGAGACTGGAGGCTGGGCCACATGGGGTTTGGGCCAGATGCATCATAACTGTCTGTAAGTCTGTGCATGAGTATCAGATGGGTTGTTCTCCCTTCCTCAGAGCTTCTCACACCTAAGAATGTGGCTGAATGTGTTTGTTCTGATCAATTACCCATGTTGCAGACATGGATACAAATACAAAAAGGAAGGAGATTATGCTCTTGATCCAAAGCCCACTAAAGTCAGCAGAAATGCACCTGATGTTCACAAAAAGGTTTTGGCCACATTGAAAAGGATGAAACTTTTATCAGCTTCAGTGAACAAAGCACTTAAGTGCATTGTTAGTTGGTGGCAGTTTTTATATAACCCAGAACTATTTACCAGTGAATATATCATTGCTCTCACTTCTAATGGGAGGATTAACATGCAGTTGTAGAAGGCATGAGTTTAGCACCACATCTGATTTGCTGTGGTTGCTTTTCAGTCATCTTCTAGTTGACAAGAATTGTGGAACAGAAGGAAAGATGCCATTTTTAGGACTTTTATTTCTGTACGGTAACTTGGCACTGAGACTGAAGATCAGAGGCAGATATCTGGTTGTGTGCTGTTGACCAGAATTATTTCACCACCAGGATACAGGAGGCTGAAAGCAGCATAAAGTCTTCGATCTTCAGTTGTTAATCTGAGCATTCATTAAATCAATGCTGCTGGAAACATCACAGGGCTTAGATAATCGTACCAGCACTCAGAACTCGCTCCTCCCACAACCTCTCCTACACAAGGATGGAAAAACCTTGAGCCAAGATTACAGAGAGCTTAAGTTGGATACAGGAATATTGAGAAATGTCCAAGAACTGAGTTTATTTTCTCCATCTTTAGGCCTGTAAAACCCAGTCTACTGATTCATCTGGGCTCCTGCTATAATTCTGTGAGTGAAATTATCACGTGGAAAGGATGATTTAGCCCACTTTGTGATAAAATCTTCAAGTTAAATGCCTGAAGAGAAATGTCGGGTTAGACGTTGCACCCATTGAAGCAGACCAGCTCAGCCCATGTGGAAAGGGATCTGAAGCAGGATTTGTATCTCAGGGTTTGTGGGTTAGAGAAATGGATTTGCAGCTGCTGCCTGAGTTTTCACAGCACTAACTCTCTGCCTAAGTTTTAATCTCTTTGCACAGTGGACATTCCCCCAAGCCCTGCAGATAGCTATCCCTTTCCCCACTGACCAGGCAGAGAACAAAATGAACATGGGTAGAGAGGCAAACAGTGAAAAGCAGATCTGATTTGAAAGGAGAACTGCATGATGTATGGTTTAAATATGGATTCCTGGCTCTGCTGTTGCCTCATGCAAATCTCATCCCTTTCCACTGTGGTTTTTTCAGTTATGAAATAAGATAAAACTTTTCCCCCCAGGGATAGTCACAAGGTATCAGGGATTAACTGCTACTTAAGCACCCTGGGAGAAAGATCCTTTGCAAGTGTGAACAGCCTCCGAATTGGACACTGAAACCAAACCTCCCTGATGGTGTGTGTGGGCTCTATCAGTGCTAAAAGTCTCCTACACTAGGAAAAGCTGGCATGACGCATCCTGACATATCACCAATGAGGGATTGTCAGCCATTGCTGCGTCACTGCCTTGCAAACGGCTCCCACTCTTTTGACTTCATTTATTATCTCAGTGTAGGAGGCTTGAAGCGCCTTCCTTTTGCTATCAGGATAATATGTTTGGCCTCTTCCTGTCCTGAGGGGATTAGCAGTAAAATACCCAGTAATTTAATTGGGTGTACAGCCTAGGAGATGTTAATTTATTCAAGCAGGATGCCATCACCAATGACACTGATAACACATGGATCCAAGGTTGCTGCAAGGTCACCTGTAGAATTCATTAAAAGCCTTGGTTGAAACAGGGTTGGGAAATGTCTTCAGATCCTGAATCTGAAGGGGGTCTGGCTAAGACACAGACATGTAGCTACAGTAACACCACTTCTGTGTAAACAGCATTGAATTTACAGTTGGACTCTATGATCCTAAAGATCTTTTCCAACCTGTGATTCTATGATACTTTGAATGCTGAAGCAACATTTGCTCTGTATTTTTCTTAATTTTAGTCTCCTGCATGCATGTTGAACCACATTCATATATATGAGTGACCTGGGCCCTCCAGCTTGTGAAGTGAATAGGAGTTCGGCCATAAACTTTAGCAGGTGCTGATGTGTTGCACAGGGAACTACAGCCAATTCCTTACTCATTAATTAATGTGTGATAGCTCAGTGTAGCTGCTGGTGGAAGTGGGTTCATACATCAATGACAAAGACATTTTTCAAAGTAGTGTGCAAAGAGGGAAGAATAACATTTCCTAGGAAAGAGGAAAGCTGGCTGTTTCAGGAGATACATTTGCATTGAATTTATTTGCCACAGGTAGTGGAGATGGGGGGAAAAAAAGATTCAAACCCACTGTGGAATGAAACTTCTTTAGAGGAGGGTCTGCACAGCACTTAAGTACATAACTGTAAGAAAAGGGCTGCACTTCACTGGGTGGATTTTGTGCTAGTTTCTGTACTCCCTTGGGCTGTGTTTAGAGACAGCATACAGAGGTCATATAGGCAACTGGATGTGCTCTTGGTGTTCAGGCTGCAGCACCCAAGAGCAGGACATTCTGGCTGCAACATGCATTTGAAGGCTTGCACACACTGGGTGAGTGATGGTCGCCCTTGAAGTAGCAGGCAAGTTTTCAGTAAAATTACTGTGGTTGCCAGAAGGATTTGTCAGGATTAGTGTTCATCTCTTGTCCAGTTTCTGGATGTTAGCCCACAGAATTAATGGTGGGAGCTACCTATCACCTACCTGCTTTGGTTTTGCAGAGAAGTCACAGACTGAATGAGCAGTCACAGCAATCTCCCTTTTCATTCCTTGATGTTGTCTCTTGGTGACAGGATTCAGGTATCATTCTGGAGCCACAGGAGCATGTGGAAGAATCTGAGAAGGACAGGGCACTGCACTGAGCCAGAGCTTGTCACTGATCTCCTCTTACCTTCTGTATCTGTTTGTTCTGCAGGGACATCAGGTCTGAGCTGTAAAATTCTGAGTCCAAAATTTCCTTGTCCCCAAATCCTCATGAACCTGGGATAGAGTTCAGTTTTTCCATCAGCCTGTGGGATTCAGCTGCTATGAGAGATGTGAGGTTTGACCTTGCTCTAACATCCTCCTTACGCCATAGGTGGACAGCGGGGGACCTCTGGTTTGCAGCTACTGGAACACCATGAAGTGGTTTCAGGTTGGCATCGTCAGCTGGAAGCAAGATCATGCAGACAAGCCAGCCCACGAGGTCTTATTGTCTGTTTACAGCTATCGTCACTGGATAGAGACTGAGACAGCCATAAGGGGGAAACCTTTCTTCATTGAAGGTGTGGATAACTATGCTAATAATCAGCTGTTTTCCTCCAAGGCTGAGCCACAGCTCGTATTCCTTGAGCACTGTCTCCTTTTATTTATCTCTTTAATAGCAATTAGATTACTCTAGAGGAGATTTTTTCAGAACATAATAAAAATCAGAACTCATGTCTTATCATTCTTTTGCAATATAATCGTGTCTCAGGTTAACTCCATCCCACTCATGAGGATACAGACACCACTCTATCCCACTCATGAGCATACAGATACCAAAATGAGATGCAACTATGAGGTAGAAGAGCAAAGCAGAGGCCATTGAAATGAAATGAAAGATCAAGACTCAAACAAGAGAAGCCATAATCCTCTGAAAAACACATATTTTCACACTGATGGGTCATACCAGGCCCAGACTTTGCAGAGTTCAGATGAAAAGTCAAATTGTGGCATCTGAAGGAACTGCTCCCATCGGAAAGCTGGAACAGCAAGAAAGGTCTTAGTTGCATATTAACTGTTGGTAGTATAGCTCTGGGTAATGCAAATTATTATCGGAACTAATGTATCTTCTATCTTGTAACTAGCTCAAGCTAAGAGCATCTTCAGGGACCACAGTAGCTTCTTAGATGGTACATCAAGCTTCTGGGACTTGACTACATGTCAGATTCAGTGTCTTCTTAAGTGGCCAGTGTTGGAACGTGTAGCATCATATAACTAATCAGTCTTATTTACCTTTATTGCAAATACTGGGTTTTGGTTGTTAAAGGCAACAGAGAAAAATTTAGTTGACTGAAGAGAACAGTTTCTGAGCTACCCATAAAATACCATCTACAGAAACCCCTTGGCTTTGTGATTAGCCAAAATTAATCCCTTGCGAGTAAATGGTAAATCAAAAGGAAATGCCTTTTTTTGGTTTTTTTTTTTTTAGTTATTCTGTTAGAAGCCTTTCACATAATTGCTAAGAGGTCCACATCCAGCCCGAGCTGGAGCTGAGCTGATCCTTCATTCAGTGCATGGTTCTTCATTGAATCTTCAGCAGCAAAGTGCATTGTAAAATGTGTTCTGGTCTTCACAAGGCATTTGCTTTTGTTGGAAGTGGTGGCAAAGGAGGCAAATGAGAAGGTCTTCTTCATGTCCTACCTTTGAAGGAGCATAAAAGCACCTGTAATTTGCAGCAATGGTAAAACTCAGTGAATGTGCAATGGGACAGAACCTCACAAATTAGTTTTAATTACCTTGATATTTTCTGGCTACTGGTGGAGAAGCCTTGTAAATGAGAATTAATTCATCTACCCTAAGCTAATGCAAGCCCATCTAGGCATAAAAGTCAGACTTTATTTTCTGTGTTATCTGAGCAGAAAATGATGCTTAATTATTATTAGTTCAGAGTAATGCTTATGAAAATTGCTCCACATTAATTTCACATGGCTGACTGGCTAATGGATGCATAAGGGTCTTGTAACCCTTTGAAAAAAGACTAATAAAAGCTAAAAACAAGGGGAATATATTACTTTAGCAGCTATTAGTAGTAGACAGTGTCTGCTGGCATTAATACCTATATTTATTTTCCTTTCTATTAATAATATATCAACAGATTCTAGAAGCTGTGTCAGGGGCTGGACGTCAGGAAATATTTCCTAATGCTGCCATCTATTCAGCTAAGGAATTGTTTCCCCCAGAGGAAATGAGATGTCCTCCTGCTTGAATTATTTTAATGTAGGGATTGCATAAAGCACTTTCATCTACAGGACATGGCATGGAAAAAGCCTGCACTTATAGAGAAATACTCGGAAGATATTTTCCATCAGTAGCATTTGCAAACTGATAATCATCTATGTTAAATGAAGGTGAAGCTACTTAGCGGGTATAGCAAGGCACCACTGCTATGGGTTTTGATTCATCCTGCTGCTCATGTACTCAGTGGCTTTAGGGAACGAAAGTTTGTGCTTCGTTCCTCAGACCATACAGTAAACTGAGATAATCAAGGTGCCTCATCCCTGTCAGTGTTCAAGGCCAGGTTGGACAGAGCTTGGAGCAACCTGGCCTAGTGGAAAATGTCCCTGTCTGTGGTGGAGTGTTGGAACTGGATGAGCTTTAAGGTCCCTTCCAACACAAATCATTCTATGATTCTTTTCTATAATTCTATAATGAAAGTGGTTCACTTCGCTATATGGAAGTATCAGTTATGCAAATTAAGATCAGCTATGTAGCTGTAAAGTAATAAACAAGAAAGAGGACTTTTTCCCTCCTTATTTAAAACATCATAAAATTTATGAAAGGGAATTCATCTTTGCTACTGCATGCACTATTCAATAACTACGGCAAGAAATAAAATGTTCAATATTTCTATGCTGTAAGTAGGTCTGATGTTGGTGTTGTAGTTTGTTTCAAAGGTATTTGTGTTTTGAGAGAGCACATCACTTTGGGTTATGGATTTGATAGAAATCAGAATACAATATATCGACTTTTCATTACATTTAATGTGACCCATTAATTGCTTAAGCTTTGCCACCTTGGTGTACCATGCTTCTTATGTTGTATTAATGAATGTATTCCATATTTGTGGGTTTAGATCATCTAAGTAAACAGTTTCCAAACTGAACAACTTCAACTTTTATGCTTTATGCTATAATTTGGGATGTTCACTTTTTGTCTTCATTTGCACCTCGTTTCTTATTGATCCTTCCCTCTTTACAGATACCTCTTCCTCATGTCCAGTCAGCCCAATGGACGGCATGAAACAGCCTGGGCAAAAGAAGTATGTCCCTTTGAATACACTTTGCTTAATGGGGAAGTTGGCCAATATAAAACAAAGGCTGCTGCATGGAGCAAAGTGATGCAAAGTAGCGCACCAATACAGATTTTGTTCTCAGCACTACACCTTTAGTGTAAATACCAGAAGAGAATCAGGATGTTGAAACGCTTAGAGACATAGGGAAACATCGATAAGACAATTCACGCAAAAAAAAATAGAAGGATATGAGTACTCAAGGAAACAGAGGAGAGTAAGTCAGGCCTTGCTTGTACATTTTGTGAAGAGAAGAATCACCTCCTATGAGCACTGAAGACAGCAAAATAATTTTGGCTTAGTTCTGCAGAAGTTAAGGGCTGTATATACTTACATTTATATGTGTGTTTGTGTTTCCCTGACTGTGCCATCCCAGCTGTCCATTTGCACACAAGCTTGAGTAGAAAGATGGAAGATTTAAAGATGATGGTGTTTGTGCAAGTTTGGTGGTGAGAGCTGGTTGCAGATGATAGGTAGGGAGGGCTCTAAGTAAATAGGACCTAATGGCTCCACCTCAGAAGAGGAAGGTTGGAAGAGCATCAATCCAAGGTCTCAGATGTCTACCACTGCAGAAATCCAACCTTTATTCTGGATGAGAATCCCAGACCTCTCCCCCAGCTCCTCCATGGTAAATGTGACATGGGTCTGAAGACAAAGCAGTTCCCAGTACTATCCTTTTAAAGGAACTAAGATTTCCCATTTTCTCCTTTTCCAGCCTGTACTTCCATTAGGGGTAAAAAAAAAAATGAAAAGAATAGTCATGTGTTCTTCCATCTCTCTGTCCGTTTGAAGAGAAAACAGAGGGCACACATGGCTGTGACCATGACCACTGTCATCCATTTGTCATTTCATATGCACATGGAGTGATCTGACTTTGTGTATGTGTCTTCAGAGGTCTGATTGCAATGCAGATAAGATGTCAATGGTCTTATTTCTCTCGTATTTTTGTGTGCCTACCAGACAGTGACTGAAGATCTGTGTAGATGGTAAAAATCATTGGTCAACTCTCTAGATGTGTCTTTTGTTGACAGCAAAGTAGTTAGTTTAGAGCTGAAGACTGAAGGCTACAGAGGATCAGCACCCGTTGCCACATTTCTGAGTGACTTCACAAGTGGCTTTATGGACAGGCCATTTTTCAGGCTAAGGACTCAGTTTATCCTTCTGTAAAAATGAGAATATTTAAAAGCCAGGGGTGTCTCTTGGGATGCACCAGTTGTGATAGTGATTAATCACTGTTGCTAACTGAAGTGAAGATAGGGGCAGAAAACAATACTGGCAGTGTTAAACTACTTGATTTGTGCTGAACACTTCTGGTGTTAGGCTGAAGAGATGTTTTAAGTAGGTGGATTATGGTCTGGAGGAGATACTGCCTTTGGGGTGAATACAGGATTAAGGTTGGCAGTCTTTGACAAGCCTAACCAAGTTGTTGGTATGCCTAAATGCACTCCAGAAATACAGCTATGCCTTTTCCAGCAATTTGGGAACACTTAAGTGTGATGGATCTGTGATGAAGTAAGAAGTGCCCATCCTTTGCATAGTGATTGTGCTTGCTGCCCTTGAAAAAAACCTATTCTGCTTGAAGAATTTTACTTTGGCAGTGAAATCACTCCGGGTTTGGCTTCTCTGGCAGTCCTGTGCAGTCCACACTGCTGATCGTGGATGACTTCTCTAAGCCATGTACTTAAAAAGCACCAGCTTGGCTGCCTCTTCTCCATTCTGACATTGTGTGCACTACTCCTGATGGTTATGAGGGCTTGCTGACTATAGCTGAGCTTAAAACATCCTGTAGCATCAGGAAACATCCTCTTAGTGGGTATTTCTAAGTGTGTGTTCAATGTACCTGCCTCCCATGTCCTTTTCTCAAGAGGTGTCTTGTGTTTGCTAACATTTCTTGTACTCACAACTGGCTGCTTTCTCCATATCTCAGGATGACTCACTGCTTCAAGGGCTCTTTAATATGCAAGTCACTTTGTTTCCACAGCCCAGACCACTAAATGATTTCCTCTGCTGGGAAGAGTGTGTTTCAAGACACCACTGGAAAGTAAAAGATCCTCTTTGTCCAGGCATTTGAATTTATGTCTTCACACTAGGTCTGCAGGCATTAATCACAACATAAACAACTCCAGAGCTAAATCACGTGCCTCCAAATTAGGGAAATGGTTGGTGAGGAAGGATGATAGGCACTGAAGGCAGGCGTAAGAGTATAAATTCAACTCTACAGAAATACTGTGAGATCCTAGAGGAGCTCCATAGGTTTGTTTATGAAGAGTAACTCTTGAAAATTGGGACAATCAGTTGTGATCCAGCTGGAATTTCTTTGGACAGCTATTGGGAAAATAAAGTTTTGTTTTTTGTCCTCTTTGCTTTGATCACAATGGGAGATAATTTGAATATACTTGTGGCTTGGACATATATGGGAAAGAATTTTCTCACCACCAATGTGAAAAGCATTGCTCCAGTCTGGAATGCATAAGATTTTGGCTAAAAGAGGAGAATGTATTTCCATCAAAGAGGGTCATCTCAAGAAAAGATTTTGGGAGCAACTTTGGTCTAAACAGAGTCATGGAAAAGGGACAAGAGAACGATAGGAGTCAATATGTCAACTAGTAGCTCAAGTTTACAAACAGCCCCTGAAACACAGTGTGCTGAGCCAGCAGTCTACATATTCCTTTGCTTCAAGCTGCACTAGTAATTTGTCCTGATTTGCAACTTTTGGCCAGGAACTGAAGGTAAAAGTGATGCTATACAGAGCAGAGGGCCTTGTCAGGATAGGAGGGGACCCAGGAATGATGCAGCAACTCAGGGGCACTGAGGAGGTGTTGAGAAACCTCCAGCCATCTGAATGTTGCTGTCCCAGCCATAGTTACAATAAGTGTTGAGGTGGTGGAGTAGGAAGCTGGAGCTGGGTGTGTAGAGGAGCATGAAGAATTGCAAAGTGTTTATTCTGGGTTGGCCCAATTGCTGGGTGCCTTGTGACAAAAGAGCTATTTTGCAGATAACTCTGTGGCTGTCACTCTGTTTGCATGACTGGTAATATCAAATGAAGCCATTGGTGCAGAAGGGAACCTCCCGGCAAATGCATGTTGTCACATCCAAGGTGCCTGGGGTATGGGTTCAGGGTATGCTGCCACTTGCAAATGCCTCCAATGCCCAACGTTTGACCCTTTTTTCCCAGAGGAGCCTTGCACATCACATCCTTCAGTTCTCTCTCTCTGCGTGCTGTCAGATCTCCAGCTATGATCTTTCACTGTTCTTTGTTGGCCTGGGGAAAGAAGGAAGAAGGAGGGATATTTGGGGTTATAGCTTTTGCCTTCCCAAGTGTCATTAAGTGTGATAGATACCTGCCTTCCTGGGGATGGCTGAACACCTGCCTGCTGATGGGAAGTGCATTCCTTATTTTACTTCACTTGTGCAAGCAGCTTTGCTTCACTAATTAAATTGTCTTTATCTTGATCTGTAAGGTTTTTTTGTATTGGTTCATGTACTTACATTTTACTGGTATTGTTAAAACATCAAAACTCATGCACCTTCGAGGGTGTATTTAGAACCACTGTTGCAGGTTGGTCCTCACATAAGTTCCTGGTGACTCTGCTATATTTCTCTTGCAACCAGCACAGATGTTGTGGCTTCATAGCTCAGATAACCTAAATGGCACCAAGAACTCTTCTCCAGGCCCAAAACCAACTGGCAGGGTCCTGCCTGATACATATGGTTAATGTCTCAGCCTCCAAATCAGGGTGGATGATCCAAACTGCCTCCTGGCAGTGGTCCCTGGCTTGTGCTAAGCTGGGAAATGTTTGGGTTGATGCTTGCTAGTCTGGGCTAAAGCAGAGCCAGGGATATCTATGAGCCATGCAGGACAGTGAGTTCTTGGACCGACTGGACACTGTTTGACTTACAAGTACAAAGCTATAGCTTGTGTATCACTCCATCCTCCAAACCCAGCTTCTTTTCTATGTCTTCTACCAGTGATTCCTCCTCTACAACCATCCCAAACATCCACCTACCAGGCTGGCAGGCTTGCTCAAGTCATGAAGCCATTATTCAAATCCTCAAATGGGCTTAAAAAGTATGGTTTAGTGTTCTGTTTTTCCTACTGTGTTTAGAGGCACACTGAGTCACTGTTGAAAAGGGCTTTGACCAACCTGCTGCCTGCCTTTACAGGAAAGGATTGTATCACAAACTTTTCAATACCACCTACGTTCCTCCTCAGCTGCCAAGATTTCAAAGCAATCACTGCACAATTACAGGCTAACTATGCAATAAAGAAAAGGGAATGGTACCATCCCACTGTGATCCTGTGGAGAACCACAGAACTGTTCTTTAATGAAGGTAAATCAGTTTCTGCTTTGCTGCATAATGAGATTTAGATGATTTCAGCAGGAGAAATCCCAATTAGAAGTTGATGGAAAAGGGGCATCCCATCTTGGAAGCATGCTGGAAAGCCTGAGAATTTTTCCTGTTGTGCTTTGTGGTTAAACTAGAGGTTTCACATCTAAAAAATCCACCCTGAATTAGCCTGGTACAATGCTGCAAAGCAGGATTCAGATCTTCCTAGCCCTTTTTTTTTGCCTGCTGCAGTATGATGAGAGGAGCATCTTCCACCCCAGCTATGATCCAGAGCATAGCATATGAGTTGTTTGGTGGTGGGATTCTCTGTGGGAGCTGTTCTGCTTCATATAAATGACTATTTGCAAAGATAAAAGAGATTGACATATAGCTAATATAATTTTAAAGGGGATTTGAAAAATCCTAATGTAGCTACAGCAGCAAAGGACAAGCAGAGGCATCTGTGATTCAACCTGAACCAGACCACAGAAAGGATTGTAAGAACCACAAGACTTGCATTGTAGGTTCATTCTGTTACTAAGTAATGATGCTGATAGCCAGGAGGCAATCTTAAAAGGTCAGAAGGCCTTGTTTTGGCCATATCCAGGCTTTATCCTGGAGCACAGGATGGGGGACCAACTGAATGTCTCCAAAGATGTGACCCCCTGCATGTCAGTGGGCACCTTCTACCCTGCATGGGAGGTGGTTACCATGGGGCAATGCCTAAATATGTGGTAAAGCTTGGTGTGGCATATTGCACTGCCCATAATCAGGTCAGTGCAAGCAGACGTGTCAGAAGGGTTGTCTGTCCAGTGCTGAGGTTTTGCAACTTGCAGGCAATGTCAGCTGCATGGCCATTGCTGTGCTTCATTTCTCAAGGAAGGAAGAAAACCTCTGGCTTCTTTTACTCTCCATGACAGATGAAGCAAATCAACCTTATGGGCAGGAATGAACTGTAATAAAAATAAGACAGGTTTTTTGTGTGCTTCCCAACTTGTTAGATCAGCCAGATAAGACTGAAATAGGAAAAACATGTCCAAGTCATAAACTGAGCATGTTGGATTTTTCTCTGGGTTCAAGGCATTGCTTTTGAATTCCTGAAAGCAGTGGATATGAACACTGAATAGCAGTTTATAGCATTCAAAATGGCATCCGCTACCCCTAAAACAGGGATTTTCAAAGAATTCCAACTGTTGCAGCCAATCTGACTTTAGAAATAGTTTCACTTGAACTTCAAGAGACTTTCAGGTAATAAGAATCTCTTCTTATCATATAGTTTGTTTGTCTGTGTAGCACAGTACAACAAAACCATAAAGAAATAAAAATATTATACTGTTATAAGTTAATTAAGATTTTACAAACTGCACCATAGTGTACAAGCACTGAAACGTGTAGCACACTTGAAATATCAAGCCACTGCTTTGCTACTTAAACAGAAGTTGAATTCTTTTAAAGGCTGGGCTTAGTTGTGGGTGTTAAGCATAAAAAAATGTGATGCTAATTTTGCTACTGCAAACTGAGGTTTAAAACAAAAAAAAAATATCCCAATCCCCAACTCTATTGCTCCTTTCCCTATTCTGTGGCTTTGTCTAAAAACATTCCTCAGTTCCTTGTCAGGAAATGAAAAACAAACTTTGGGTCCTCATGTGCTTTATTTGGCACCTTTCTAACATGAACAATGCTGAGACATTGAAGTAAGAATAAAATAGAAATTAAACTGTGTTTCTTGCTGCAAATTCATAGAGAAAAGGGAATTGCTCACCTTTTTTCCTCATAAAGCTTAGTTTTGGAAGAGATCTATATACATATGTATATACATATATATTTATATGTATATATTTAAGACAGGTGATATGATTCGCGTTCTCCAGTCTTGATTGTAATTAAAAATATGACCTCTAGATGGCACAAACTCCCTCTTTAGGTTTTTCGGGGTTTTTATTAATCCTAGCACAGAACGCTGCAAAATCAAGTTCTAGATGGATTCAGCCTTACCCAAGCCTGGAGATTTCCTAGCATGGTGTGGCATCATCCAGCTCTAAGCCACACCGGATTTGCTTTATGCTTATCATACTGCAAACCTTATGGCATACTGCAACTGTCTGCCCTCAGCCAGACAGGCTCAAGTGCTTTTTGGTGATCAATCATTTAGTAAAACAGTGAGGAGCTGATTTAGTGAAATCAGGATGAGCTAAGTGCCTAAGTACTATTGGATCTGGATTACTTGGATGATTGGTGCAGCTTGTGTCAGATAGGTAATTTGTGATTGTTTGCACAGTCTATCAGAAAAGAGACTGGTTTGGGAGTAAAAATTTGTTCCCTAGCTAAAAGTTTAGTATCTAGGCTACAGGGTTCACTTAGTTGGGTTTTTTTCTATCTGTAGAACAGTTCATTCCTCCTACCTGGGGCATTTCTTCATCTGAGGGCTGCTGCTGCCTCACCTTCACTGAAACTCATGGCTTCCACCTTCACCTCTGAATCTAGGGACTGCACAGGCTGAGAACTGATGGAGTGGTATTCAAACAAGCTGTTTTCATGTTACTGCAAACAAAGGATGACAGACTGAGCCCCTCAGAATGAAACGGGGTTTTATGTACCTGTATCTTTTGTGCATTATTTATGTACCTTCCCAAAGTATTATGATCAAAATACACCTTGTCCTTCCCCTTCCTCTCTTCTGGCACTGGGTAACAGGTAGGAATTTTTTTCACTTGTTTATCCCAATTTATGTTTTTAATTCCCTTTTCCCACCTCTGTTCTCAGCCAAGGGTTTCTGGACCTTGACAAGAATTACGGTCTTCTAACACTGATGTAAATCAAGACTTGTGGCCATCTCATGCCTTCCAGGAGGATGTCTGACACTCACAGCTAGTTACTGAAGCCACCTGCATTTAATGGAGGGAGAGATGGGTAAGTCTGAGGGATATGAGGAGAAAAAATTATTCTGTTAGTAAACTGGAGCACATGAATATAGGCAGCTGAGGACCACAACCTTGAGTATAGCCCAGTGCTGATTACTAATTACTGAGAAACATATGTTCAAGCAAGGGCTGGGTAAATGAATAAATAACAGGGGAAAACTTAGTAAGGCAGAATACAGTGCAAGAACATATGAATGGCTAAACAGCTTCAGATGATGAGTCTGTCCAGTCTCTATCAATGGCTGATCAAGTGAGCATGCTCAGGGCTACCAAATGCCTTTTTGAAGGCTGGTTTACCTTTGAATGGAAAGAAAAGTGAAGCAAAGGGCATCACTCATAAATCCAGACAGTCCCAGTGCAAGAGCTGGCTTCCACGTGAAGCCAAGTGTGCCCTGTGGGACAGAGAGGTGCCCTTGGGGGGGGTGTGTCACAGAGCACTGCATCATTTTCCCCCATCCTAGAACATGTAAAGGGCTTTATAAAAAGTGACAAGGTGGGAAAACTGTCATTTTGAAAGTATCAAAACCCTCTGTCATTCTCTCTGAATTGTTGCAGCTTGCTGATGCTCAAACCAAAAGGACCATTTTGTGCTCTCAGCAGCCTTGGGATACCTCAGGCAGTGACCTTTATAGCTCTGTAAGGTAAAATACTGTGAAAGCTACTTGATTCTTGAATGGGAAGTTATCAAGCCACAATGGGGATCACCGGGGGCTAATTAAAAGTCTAAACAAATCATAATTCGATTTGCACAGAGATACCTCCCTGCAGCTGGCATCAAGAGCAGCAGGTACAAGGCAGGCTCTTCAAAGAAGACTTCATTTTGACTCCCCAGAACTTCAGGCATGAAAGCCATCTTTGCCTGAGTGTTGCTACTTCCTGAGAATAATGGCTCTGTGTGTGAGATCTGTGCCTATGCTGCTGCCTTGATCTGGGGCAAAGAGGGATCCATTTGATGGTGGCGGTAAAAGGCTGGTTTGTGTGCTTGTGGTGTTCCTGAGGAGGGACCATCTGACCCTAGGGGTAGGTCTCGGCTCCCTCACCCTACCATGGAAAATGAGTTTGGCAAGGAATGGGGTCAGCAGCAGCAGGATCAGGCTCTGCACATCTTGTACACAGCTCTCTGGTTTGGCACTTTCATCCCAGTAGCGGCTTGTCTAGGGATTTGGAGAATACTGCGGACATGGAGAAAGGAAGGAATAGAGTTTCACCTTTTATTCTTTTATCTTGGCAACAATGTGTGGTGAGGAAAAAAAAAAAAATGAAAAAAAAGAAGATGTTGTAAATGGCAGAATTAACAATAATATAAGCCCCC
The DNA here is from genome assembly GCA_002631895.1 of Agapornis roseicollis. Taxonomy (NCBI): domain Eukaryota; kingdom Metazoa; phylum Chordata; class Aves; order Psittaciformes; family Psittacidae; genus Agapornis; species Agapornis roseicollis. The sequence goes on from NDXB01003082.1 coordinate 154,536, forward strand.
CATCCCTCCTCCCTCTCTCTCTGCCGTCCATTCAGGAGACTGACAATAAACAAGGTCATTTGATTCATGCAGCTTGGGGTGTAAACAAAGTCTTACAATAAAATCCACCCATCAGGGCCCCCCTTTTTCTCTAAGAATAGATGTCCCCCTCCTATGCCGGCCCCCCCCCTCCTCCCCCCTTTGCTTCTCTTCTCCCATCATCCCTGGATCAGTGGCCATAGGAGTCCAGCCCTGCTGCCACTTCCGCAGTCCTCATCCCGGCTTCGTGAGGCCCCGCTTCCTACTTGGTGTGGGAACCTCGGCTTCCCTGGGCAACATCTGCACGGACGGCCCCACTTTCTCATGCCGGCACAAGCAGCACTGCCTCATCCCGGGCTCCTGATCCAGAGACAGAGAGAAAAGAGGAAAAAGCAAAATAAACTAAACCTGACCAACAATAAAGGGATCCGCATCCCCCTCCTGGCCCGTGGGGGAACAGATCCCAAAAGCTTGTGGTTGTCTTCCTTTTTTCACAGGCTTTGCTGCTATCTGTGTGGCCAATAGAAAAACAGGCCTCTGTGTGTGCGTGTTCATGCACAATAGAAGGGCTATAGATTTAGGAAGGAGACATGTAGTTAGATTAAATCTAGGATGGGATTTAGGGGGGGTGAATGAGCCTTTGCCTGTATGAGGGGAGGTGATGAGGGCTCACAGATTCACAGAATGGTTTAGGTTGGAAGGGACCTTAAAGCTCATCTATTTTCACCCCTTTGTCTTTGGCAGGGACACCTCTCACTAGAGGTTACTCAGAGCCACATCCAACCTAGCCTGGAATGTTTCCAGGCATGGGGTATCTACCACCTCTCTGATCAACCTGTGCCAGTGTTTAAACACTCTCATTGTAAAGATTTTCTTTCTTGTATCTAATCTAAATCTCACCTCTGACAGTTTACATCCATTCCCCCTTGTTTTGTCCTTAATTGCCCCTGTAAAAAGGTCCTCTCCAGATTTTTTGTTGGCCTCTTTAGGCACTGGAAGCTGCTCTAAGGTCTCCCTGGAGCCTTCTCCAGGCTGAACAAGCCCAGCCCTCTCAGCCTATCACTACAGGAGAGGTGCTCCAGTCCCTGGAGCATATTCATGCTCTCTTCTGGAGTCATTCCAACAGGTTCATGTCCTTCTTATATTGGAGGCCCCAGGAGCTGGACACAATACTTTCGGTAGGGATTTATGAGAATGGAGTGAAAGGGGAGAATCACCTCGTTCAACATGCTGGCCACGTTTCTCTTTATGCCAGGGTTTGCTGGGTTATAGGTCGTTGCTAAGGGTGTTGCTCTATGTTCATTCCTGAAGGCTGGATATTGACTTGGATGGCTGTGTGTTGTGATAGGGTTTTAGCATGGTGCAGGATGGGGCATGTAGAGTAAGGATCCTTTTGGAGTATCTGAGCCCTCTGATAGAATCATAGAATAGTTAGGGTTGGAAAGGACCTTAAGATCATCTCGTTCCAACTGCCCTGTCATAAGCAGAGACACCTCACACTAAACCGTGCCACCCAAGGCTTTGTCTAACCTGGCCTTGAACACTGCCAGGGATGGAGCACAGCTTAGACACTTTCTTCAGGCTAAGGTCAGATCAGGGTGGGCTGATGCCAGAAGGCAGGCTTGGGAAGCTCTGAGGCCTTCTTCACATCATGCCATGCTTAAAATCATTCATAGAGATCATTAGGTGAATACCAAACTAATGAGCTACACCTAGGGATGTATCCCTATGTGGCATGTCCATCCTGCTTGTCTCCCCTGCTACCTATGCATGCTGGGATGACAGTTATGGATCCTCCCTATGGGACTCTGCCCCAAATGTGGGGATACCTTGCATCACAGATGTTCACCAGAAGCTCCCCTTATCCTTGGGATTCCTTTCAATGCTTTGCAGTGGCTCCAGGGTCTGCAAGCAATGCTGGAATGCAGGAAGGGAGATCACAGCATGTACATGGTACATAGGGCTGCATTTCATGCTTTGATCAAGACACGGAAGTCAGCAGTAACCCTCCTAACATGCAGGTTTACTCTTTGTTTCTCAGCAACATGGATGCACTGCTGAATTTAAGGATTGGGAAAGCTGGCTCAGCTTTTCCAATGTTAAATCCACCATAAACTTTCTCTATGTCACCTTTAACAGCCCAAATCCTCAGAAGCACCTCAGTTTCCTACTCCAAAGCACTGAAATAACACTGGCCAATCCACCTTCACTCCCTATTCCTCAGTTTCCTACTGTTTGTTTTTATTCTCAATGTTCAACTACTCATTTTACTTAAACTGTGAATTTGCAACATCAGTTGTCTCGTATTTTCACATCACTTAGTACAGTGGAAAACTTCTCATCTTTTACAATTTCTTTAATACCACAGCACTTTCACAGTGGGGTCTTGAGAGCTGTAAAAATAATAAAAATAATCAAAAGGAATGAGTTGTTGTTCCTCAGGGGAGGAAGGCTATTTTCAGAGATGCTCAAGCAACGGGTAACAACAAGTAATTCCAATACAAGGCCTGGTGAATTCAATATTCACAACAATATGAACCTGGCTGTGTTTTTACTTTCTGGTGTTCTGCTGAATCCCTTCCACTATTTCTTGAGAGAAGCAGGTTTTTTTCTGTATTTGCTAGGAGAAAGAGTCCCTAAAAATGCTAGCTCTGAGAGGCTGAGCTCTGACAGGGAGGAAAACTGAAGGCCAAACCATTGGGTAAATGTATTGCAAGAAAACCTGTCCAGTGGCAATGAACTTCAGTTATCACCTGTATAACATAAATCATAGAATCATATACGTTTTAGGAATGGAAAATGCCTCTCTTCCTCCCTCTCTTACACACACTATAAAAATTGATCATTTCATCTGCTAAAACATTGGCAGGTGCATTGCAATTCTCTCAAGTTGACAGGTTCCATCCAACTTAGGTCATCAAGCAGCCTGCAGCAGCTTTGTTCTTTCCAAGAGCAGTTCTGTGTTCAGCGCTCTTCTGGTGAAATGGGGAAGACCTGTCTGGCAGGCACCAAGAGACTGATGTTTTGCTGAAATTCCTGGTGGTGTCCCTGAACAGAGCAAAAGGGAGAGGCCTGGGACTTCTCTGTGACATCTGTGTAGCTCTTGGGCAGGAAAGGAAAGAAGAGGGGAAGTTTAGCAGGGCATCATTTCTGAGTTCACACTACACAACAGCCTTTTTAAGTTCCAGACAGCACCACTTTCTTGAAGTTCAACATGTTTGACCATATCAAAGAGCATAAGACTGTTTGATTAGCAGAAGTCTTCCTGTGCAGACTTAGCAAAGCATCTGGGTTGCATATACAGAAAAGCATGTCACTGGGATTTTCCTGGTCTCTTATCCCCTTAACTGGGAAATGATGAAAAGGACAAAACATGCTACAGTTTTTCTCCAATGGGCTTCTTTAAAGACCAGCCTAGAGTGATCCTACTACAGTCCAAAGTTTTGCAGCACAGATTTTCATAAGCTCAGCACCTACCCTTTGGGAATGATATGTCTCTTCAACAGGGCAATGAGACAGGAAAGAAGTTCATAGTTTGAAGTTGTTTGAGGGGACACATTGCTAGGGTGAAGGAAAACTTCAGATCAGTCCCTGGGAATTCTTCTACAGCCAAGAAATCTGCATTGTTGGAAAGAGTCTTCCAGAGGAAGTGATTGAAATATCAACGTGTGAATAATATCTGTAACAGAGTTGGACTATAGGAAACAAACCTTTGCTGAACACTAGGAACAGATTAAATGACCTAAGAAGCCTTTTTTTGTTTCCAAGGGCCTTTTCACCATGTTAAGTGAAGACTGCTGGTTTGGGAGGGTCTAGCAGGAATGGGTTGTCCCAGAACATCACCTGTTACCAAGTGTGCTGCACAAGATGATCAAGTACCTCTGTAGATGGCTTTTCTGCTATTTAGAGAGGGCTGAACTACCTCAAATACTGACCCTTGTAGTGATAAAATCTGCATGTGGAGTATTCTCATGGTGTGGCTGGTGTGTAGTGGTTGCTGAGGCTCAGAGTAGCTGTGATCAGTGACTGGCACCATTGGGGCAGTCATAAGGCCACAGAAATAGGAGACACAATGGAGGCTGACAGATAGGTTTGGGGTCCTGTTCTGGGGATAGCAGCTAGTACAGAGATGGGAAAGGATATTTGGAAGGAGGTATACAATCTGGGGAGGTGAGTGTTGTGCTGTGGTGATGAGGCTGGATTGACCCATGGCACAATATCTCTGGGAACAATATTCATAAACTCATTTAGGATCTGTCTTGCACAGGGCTGATTCCTGGAATACTTTTCATGGTGCAGCTTGCTCTGTACTATCACTTCAACCTGTCCCCCTGTCAAGACTGTCATTTCAGGGACTATGTATATAGGTAGCAAAAAGGCAGTCTGCTCCAAGGATCTTTAAATCTGCATGCACCTACCATGAAATTACTGAAACAGTTGACACATACACGAGTAAAGTACCAAATATAATACATATCTTCCTATCTCTCTTAACAGGTAGAAAGAAGATTGCAAAACCTAATAATCTGCTGTTTATTAGGTAGCTGTATAAAATACCTATTTACTCTGTAGCTGCTTTGTCCTGCCAGAAATTCTTACCGCCTGCTTCAGCTCAGTTCTGAAGCAAACATTAACAGCTCATCCAGTTGCCTATATTTAACACTCCAAATCTGGCTCAGATTTATACCAGCACTGGTAACAATGGCATTGAACACCTGTCAGTGACTGCATTTGCCCAGGGATTCACTTCGTTCCATGCTGCGTGTTTAATAATTCCTGTGAACAATGGGACAAATAAACACAGTTTTTGCTTAGCTTTTACTCAAGCCAGTGCCACTGTCCAAATTGTACATGAGAGGCCTGCAGAAGCTGGTGGTTGTTTCCTAGGCTTGTTGCCTCTTTCCCTCAAAAATGATGCTATCAGCAGCTCTGTGCTCAGAGAGGGCATTTACCACTTGTATGTAAGGAAGGAAGAAGGAAGAATGAGCAGGAAAAGGGCAATGTCATGCAAGGCTCTGAAGCAAGGATGATAAATTTGAACCTGAAGCTGTGAATGACAGAGGTCTTCTAAGAAAGGCTGAGCTGGTCTGAGCAAAAAGGATGGGAAACGCTTGTAGGGCTTGGCCAAGGTTTAAATAACGAGGGGTTACAGGATCGAATAGGAGGTGGGAGCTATTGATGGATGACCAGAGGGAATATAATATTTTGCAGCTGTGTTCTGGAATAAGATGTAGGGATGGATTGGCAAAGATTTGGCAGTGCAGTCTTTAGATGGGAAAAGAGCTAGGGAGGGAAAGCAGGTTGTGTTTGACAGGGAAAAGTTGGCTTTTCTGGTGTCATTTGGATAGAAGGGTCTCTATGATCCTCTAAATAGCACAGGGCTTTGTATATGATGAGTAAGGGACATGTAGCAATCTTATCCCCTGGCTGATGGTTTTCCAGCCATCAACCAGTGCTTAATATTGTCTGCTCTTTACACAGAAATAAGTCCTTCCTTGTGAAGTTGAATAGTTATATTTCCCCAGTCACAGATAGTGTTTTGCTAGAAATTTGTGGATGGGCAAGAGTGGGTGTATCTCACCAGGAAGGATGGGTGACCTATTCAAAAGGAAAATGTAGGGCTTTCAAGCCTTGGATGCTTGAGGAAACTCAACCAACTATCAGATCTAGAAGGGGATCCACCACTGAAGCTTGGGAAAGCTTTGCTGTCGACCTTGTGAGACCATGATCTTGACAGTGGTCAAGGAGACAAGTTCACCTTCACTCAGATCAACTGAACTCTGGGTTTACAAAACAAAACAAAACAAAAATTTGGCAGGCTGTGTCTGTCCAAAGTCTGAATGAATAGAAACTCCAAAGGAAGCACCTGCTGCTAAAGGAAATCCAGGACAAGTTTTATTATCCTTTTTCACAGGTCTATTCAGGACTACATTAGGGGTTTCCTCTTTCCTTTTCTGGTACTTCACACTCATTCACAACAAAAAACATATTGTGCTTATGAATTATATTCCACAGAATATGGTTGGAGCTTATAAAGGCGCTGGCCAAAGAACTTTATTTTTAACCCTATTCCCTTGTGAATTAATTTCTCAGATGAAAGCTTTGCAATTGTTTGGGGTTATTTTTCTCTCTTTTTCTTGTACGGGGCACAAGGGCAAATCCTGCCTACTCTGTGTTAACAAAACATGCCTCTCAAGGAATGAGGAGCAAAAGAGGTGAGTGAGGCTCTGGATGGAGCTGAGCTACAGGAATCAAATGGAAAATATTAGTACAATTCCTCCTAAACCAACAAAGCATTAGAAGGCCCCCTATTCATGATGCTTTGACTACTCTCATGCATGCAGAAGACAATGGCAGTTTTTCCATTTTTAATGTGCTGTAGGTGTATAGCACAAGGAGAGAGAAAACCCCCTTCAGCTGCTGAAGGCCACATAAAGACCAATTTTTGGTTTGATCCTGAGATCATCTGAGCCAGTAATGAGGTACACAGGAGGCACTGTGAAGTTTGCTTATCAAACACAGCTGCTCAGCTGAACATCTTCCAAGTAGAAAGTACATAAAAGCTGAAGGGCTTGCAAAGAACCCAAGCGTAACTCGAGCCACTTATGAACCAATATGTTTGTTTTAGTGTGTCATTTTGCACCTGTACAAAAAGGATATGACCCAATCCCTGAATAGCCAAGGAAGGTTTTGCACCTTTCTGCACCAGTGTGGGTGCCTAAAAGGAGGCACTGAGCTGTCTGTGTAGCAAATATACTGTAACCAGTGAGAGCAAGGACCTTCCTCTGCGTGCACACATAGCCTGTTCTCATTCTTCTGATTGGTCCTTAAAAGTCTTCTTGGTTTGAAATGCTCTTGTCCGTCCCGCTGCCTCCACACCACGAGGAGGTCACAGCCCTGAGCATGGCTTCTCATTGCTGCCACCTTCTGCTACCCCTCTGGGTGCTGGTTCTCCTTCTCACAGGTTATATTTTGATTGGGAACCCTTTTTAAGAGAGGAGATATTTTGCTCTGATTTTGAGCAGTAGCCAGTACAACTGCTTCTTCTTTAGCCTGAGGCTCCTTGTTGCTACTGCAGCGGAAACAGTAAACTATAGCAATTAACAGTGGTATAAATCAGAAAACATGACCAGATGAGGTCACTAAGGACTCGAGGGCTGCATCATACCAGTAAATTATCCCAGACAGGAATTCCTTCATCCGCACTGCTAAATCAGGCATTTCTTGACATGGTTTTGGCCCAGGCCAACCGCGCTGACCCCAAGAATGGCTCAGACATTACCATGGGCCAGCAATCAGCTGGGCACCTTGTGTGAGACCGTTGTCTGAAGACAAGGAGCAGTACTCCAGCCCTTGGAGCATCTTCGTGCCCTCCTCTGGACTGATTCCAACAGCTCCACATCCTTTTTATGCTGGGGGCCCCAGAGCTGCACACAGTACACATTTCTTCCTTAGTAAGGTGTTAGCTAAGTGTGTTTTAAGATTTTACCCCAGAGTCAAGCTGTTAATCCTTGTAATTTCTAAGTGATGCCAGACACCATGTCACTCTGGGATGAAATATGTCTGCCCTTCGCAGACAGGAGTCTTGGCTGATTGAAAGGTGCAAAACGTAAAGCCTGGAAAGTTCTTGCTAAAGGATGATAGCATAACAGGGTCTTCTATGTCCAGATTGGACCAATTTTTCTCTTTTTATCTTCTTGACTTTTAGGATGGTCTTTTGACTATTCTTGTTTGATCTTATTTAATGGCAATAATACTTCCAGATGTCACCTAAAACTTTACAATATAGTTACTGAACATGGTTGAATATACAGCTCATTTTCTATATTGACAAGCTGTATTACTCGTACCATAAGGCAGTGACACTGTTTTACGAAGTAGTATGAAATTTAATGTGGTGAGCCTGGACATGGGTACCTGATGAATCCCACTTCTTGCAGCACAGAGGGTTTAAAGTCTTTCATGGCTGAATCCTTAACTGTGTTGTCTCCTTGCCACACAACACTGCCAAAAAGGACATCCATAATTTAGGCCTCTAGTTTTTTCTCCATCTTTGAACTGGTTGCCCAGAAACATCAGTGAGGATGCAGAATGGTGCTGGAGTCAGCAGATGTTATCCTGCACCCATGTTTGAACACCACTTATCCTTGTTTTCTGTATGGGATGGTGCATACAGGAATAGATGTGTGCAAGGGAAAACTAGTACCTGTCCATTATGTGAGAACCAAGCTAGTAGTCGGATATGTCAGACTGGGAGATTATGCTCTAGGAGAAAAGATGTTCCACTAGTTTTTCAATGCAGGGTAACTCCATTGCCTGCCCTGGATGCATCAGACAAAAGCAGCAGTCATTAGTCTCTCTTCACCTAATCCTTGAGACACTCAAAATCCCCCTAAGACCATTCTTCCAGTGTTTGGTTTCTGTATCTGGGTAGGTCCAGAGTCACCACCATCCCATTCCTAGCACCACGGACACTTGAAACCAACAATGAGTCTCAACAGTGAGGCAATCCCAACATATTCCACCTGGTGTGGGGTCTGAAACAATGGCCTCAAAATACGTTTTGAAACAAAAGCACTTTGCAAAGCATGGGTGCTCCTGTTCCCAGGCTCCTACACATCCTCCTGCTCCAGAACTGTTTGATGTTTTGAGCTCTTGGTCAGGAAGAGGGAGTAGCCTGTATGGGATTAATTTTGTACCAAGAAAATCTGTATCACTCATCTTGTGTTTTGCTCCTTCAGCTCTTTGTCTCTGGATTATCATCTACAGAAAAGTTACCTTCTGAACAAGTGTCTCCTTTAAATGTGTTTCAAAGTAAATAATGTTCTTTGCTTCCCTTAAGAGACAGGGCACAAGCATCACAGCTTGTGGGAGCTGTAGGCTGTGTATCCCCTTTGCATAGGCACTCCTCAGCTGTCTGGGGGCAATAAGGCAGGTTCTTGACTTAATGTTGCCAATGGCCTTACTCCAGGCTGCTGGCCTTGTGTGCCCCAGCCACCACAAAGTCCAGCCTGAGATACGTTGTTCTACCAAAGCATGGCAGAAATAACTCAAATACCTTCAAAAGCTATATTGCATAATATGATATATTGAATAATAAATGCTACCTCTGGTCAGGTATTGCACATGGGAGGCACTCTTCCTGCACATACTTTACATGGGACAATATCAATCCTACTTTACATCTCCCAGAGTCAGGTTTAAACTGTGCTGCTGGGATAGGTATGCTGGTTTCAAAGGAAGCTTCAAAGGAAACTTCTTTGAGTGAGCATTGCAGGCACGGGCTAAAGGGACTGAGCCGTGACTTCAAGGAGCAATTAGAAATTTTCCAGATGTTACAGAGCATATCCTCCTCTCCACAAGGAGTTCTGCTAGACAGGGGAATCTTGTAATTTCTTTGAGATACGCCATCACCCTCACAGCTCTGATACCTGGGTGGTACCCAAAAGGCTGTTAGGATGCAGGAGTTGAATCTTTACTACTTTCCTATATGATGTCAGAAAACGGAGTCTAGCCTGTGGGGGAAAGTTGGAAGATGCTCCACTGATTCTCATGGAATTTTTTGGAGGGGTTGAAAAAATGGCTGAAGTCCTTATAAGACATAGGAGCTCAGTAGTAATGGAGGAGATCCTTCTCTTATATTTTGCAGTCACTTTCAGATGGGGAAAATGCACTCTACACTGATTTGGTGTGAAATCAGTATTATCTGATATTTCTTCTGCAGCTTTAGCAGAGGGGCTCGTAGGTGCTATACAGAATCAGGGAGGAAGACAGGCAGCTCCAGCATCCATTATCAAAGTCAAGGAAGAGGGAAGAGGTTCCCACTATTTTCAGTTTTGTTCTGGAATTTAATTCAGATAAAGGAGGTGAATTTGGGGACAAGGTAGATGAGTTCAGCAGCTGTGGCATTGAAAAGCAGGGATCATAAATGGCAGGAGGAAGGGAAATCCAGTGAACAATTTTCAGGTTTCAACTGAGCATTGCCTCTGAACTACAAGAACCTGCAAGAAAGTGGTATCAAACACCCAGCTCCTACTTGACCCCTGCCTGAGGGGAAATGAATCAATGTTGGGAAAATATGGAAAGCAGGATGAGATTATCTACTGTATAAAAGAAGCTGGAAGAGATGGCTTGGGATATTTGTGTATTGAGGCTCTTTCCACGTCCTATTCCTTTATAGGGGGGTGCTATTGTACCTATTGTGGCAGATCTTTATCGGCCCTGTTTATCGCGTTGGGTGAGGGAATGTCAGATTGCTGAATGTCAGGTTGTTGACTGTTTTCATAACAGGAAGCTGCCTGCTGTCTTGCTGTGTTAAGGAACTCCCGTATGCACAATATTTTCCAAAACAAAAAAAAAAATACAGCTAAACACTCTGCTGTGGTTGGGTACTGCACGGATTCAAGTTTCTATTGTTCCTTGTAAGGCAAAATCCTGTATAGATAAATACACTTGATACACATATGCCTGTTAATTCTTTTTGTGTAAAGATACAGGAAATATGGCTGCTGTTTTGTCAAGATGAAATATTTCCCAACGCTAAAACTAAACCTCAGCATTTTCATTAGTGCCTGGGAGCCTGGAAAGCTGCCATGATTGGGTGCAGGTAGAACGTGGGAGACAGCAGTTCAACAGTGGGTTAGTCATTGCAACACCGAGCATAGCAGAACCCAGTTTTTAAGTGTCTTTATCCCTTTGAGCTGAAGTTAGGCATCTGGCTTCCCATGAGCACTGCAGAGAGAGGATTGCTAATTCAGATTTCTTACTAGAAAAGTCTGCCTGCCTCTCCTTACTCAGAAAACAAGTGACCCACATACCTCCTGAGCATCAAAGTCACAATGACAGAGTCTTGGAGCTGTAAGAAACCCAAGTGAGCTGTCTGAGAATGCAATCTGGACACCCTCTGCAGTGTAGACACATCTCAGTTATTCAGTTTGGGCACAAGTTAACTCAGTTTGGGTGAGAAAAAGTCCTGAGCACCTTTGTTCAGAGTCCTAACTGACTGCTAATTATAGGCATCTAGACTCCTTGAAGCAATGCACTTAAGAAGCTCATATAGAAGTGATCTGTGAGTGATAGTCACTCCAAATAGTCCAAAAAGCATGCAAACATTGTGTGAAAAGTAAAGTACCTTTGATCAAACCCTCACTCATTTTAAGGTACATTTTACCTTAGTGCAACTATGAGATGTTGGTCTGAAGCACCTCTAGGATAAGGAATTTGAACCTGAATCTTCCCTAATCTCCCTAATCTTTATTTCCCTGCCCCTAATTCCCTGGCTACTTTAATCAATTGAGAGAGGGGAGGATAACGTTTTTTTTCACAGGACTAAAATGGGTCAGAAGAAGACTGAGGGGGAATCCAAACTTTGGACATGGGTCTCCATTCCACAGGGGTTTTCTTTTTTGACACCAGATAGCAGGGTGTTGAAATAGGGTCAATGTGCTTTCAAAATTGGTCAGAAGCACAGCTGGATGCTGTTTCTGACTCCAGGTCTTCAGAATTCAGTCCACAGGATGTGTGTCTTCCCGTGAGACCCTACGAGGTGCTCTTAGGTTGCTGCCTGGACTGTAGGATCATGGCACAGGCAAGAGAATTAGCCAAGGAGTTTCTTAAAAGTCAATGAAAATTAAAGAATTTTGGTACCAATGAAAATGCAGTGTGCTTTCTGTGTCTGCCTATGTCCCTTGTGGTCAGCATACTCTTCGTACACTTCAACCTGGATAAAATCCGCCTCTGCTCTGTAGTATAACCAGAATTACTGACTCAGGTAATTCTGAGAGTTTGCACAAAGCAAAATATACCTTTTTAGAGAGCATCTTCCCCCTCTCCATCGAGCAGGTAACCTCATGAGGCTGCCAGTCCAGTGCAGGAGATACTGGCAGAAAGGAGGGCAAGGTCTTTCTGAGCCAGATTCTTTGGAGCTTCAGAAACTCTGTGAGACATCAGACCAATGGTGGTGGGGAACTCACACCTTCTACTTTCCTCCTGAGGTGCTCATACCTGATGGCTTCATCTGTACTTCTGGGATGCAAACTCTGGAAGTTGTTTGGACATGCTGTTAAGATGGCAGAGGAACGGCATGTGCCACAATGGAGCAGGGAAAGTCATACCTTTCAAAAGAAGTTTTAAGAGGCAGATGAACGCAATTATGGCAACCAGTATTCAAGCAAAATTGATTTTTGTTTTGCTGTAGGGCATGGCCTAGAAGGTCCTTCCATCCCATATCTTTATTATTTTGTGCTCATGTAAGAGCAGACCCAGCAACATTGAGTCTGGCTTTAAATTATAGCATTAAATATAATGTACTCATATTTGTCATATAGTCAGTAGAGGGCGTCAAATGCACATGTGTCTCTTCACCCAAGTACAGAGTTGGAACTTCAAATCCTCTATCGGCCAACTATTCCTCCGAGCGCTGGTGATGCTTCCCCGTCAATTGTGCGGTTGCCCCAGGTTTCCTTCCCCACTCGCCGAGTGTGGTGCCATACGGTATATGCAGACCTAATTGTTCAGCCTGCGGCCCCTGCAGACAGGATACAAGTCCAGTGCCAGGTGCTGAATTATTTTCCTGTGTGGTGGTATAGTGCATGGGAATTGTTGATAACACTAACAATACAGCAAAGGAAAAGTGGGAGAGCAGGAGGACAATTAAGCAGCCTTTGAAAGCCCTGGGGACATGTAAAATACCCTCCCTCTATTCATATGTCACTGAGTCCAAGTTCTTAAGTATAGAAACACGGGTGTCGTTACTAGGTGAATCTCTTACAGCCTGAAACTTCTCAGCAAGACATGGTCTGCCTTGTAGTAACATTCACCCCAGTGTCTTGGTGGAGTTAAATTTGATTTACCTCAGGAGGTAGTCAAGATGGATCATCTTCCTTGGGAGTAGCTATATAATCCTGCTATGTTTTGGTAGCAGTGGGGGCTGAGTTAAGATCGGGTCCCAGCCTGATGGCCTAAAAGGTTCTCACAGAAAAGCAGGTGAGGTAGAGTGATTAGAACAGACAGGTGAGGAGTCTGGAGAAGATGTTTTGTGGATAAAGGAAACCCACAGTGTAGGAGATCTGGGGTCAGGCTCTGGCTCCAGATTCACATTTTGATGTGGAGAAAGTCACTAGTCCTCCTTCACTCCTGAATGACTATGTAGAAATAGTCAGAGTTTTGAAGTTAAAACTGTATGCAGTGATACAGCACCATACAGCACACAGATATGCATGCAAAGAACTTGTCAACATCCTGGATCTTGTTACATGGCAGCAACCTGTAGGTCTTTTAAAAGAGTATTAAACATTGATGCATGGAAGTATAAGAGCTTGAGGACCTTTTTGCTGGACTCCTGAGCATTCCAATGCTCAAGGTGAGCATTTATCCGTGTTTCCAGGCCTACCAACATCTCTTGCCAAGGTGGATGTGTCACCAGCCCTTCTCACAACACCATGCCCTTGCACACTGCTCAAGAGGCCACTGTGTGCCAGCAAGCTGGGGCCCCTCGAGCTCTCTGCCATGATGACACTTTCCTGTTGTCCAGCATGCAAATCCCAGAGCAAATCACCAGCACTTCTGATTAGAAACTGTTTTGTCAGCATTTGGCACTGTCCCAGCAAAAGCGACACCAATTATTTGTGTCAGCTCCCCTCTGAAAGCAAGAGATATATGAAATATCATGCCAAGACAATTCATCACAGCTTGCAATGGGATTTGGGACCTGTCACCCTGATGGTGTATTGACTGAGTGTGGCTTCTTCCAGGACAGAGAGGTTATGGAGAGCATTATATCATCCCCAGTAAGGCATCATAGTTTGAAACTGAAAAATGATCCTCAGAGTCACTTGACTTGTGTAAATAGTCCAATGAAAGTAACTAAGGTGAATTCAGGCTGTTCCTGGTTTATGTTTATGTGAAGAGTTTTAATAACTGATATGTGGTTAAATGGAAATGCTTGTTTTAAAACAAGCTGGGACCAGACCTTGTTTGTTTGCTTGTTTTAACATCTGTATAAGTTATGTTCAAGTCTTTCCACCAGGGTACATAGTGAGCTCTTCATTTGCTCAAGGTCCACAGGATCTTCAAATGAGTCCTTTCTTTTTTTCCTGACTGGTAGCAGCTGGGGTTTTGTGCTGATAACAGGCTTTGCTTGCAAATGGGATGGGGAATGGTGGGCAGTCAACTTGGAAGACAGGACTTGGGTTCTGCCTGGGATTGTTTGGAAAAGTGACATTGCATCCACAATTCCTCAGTGCTTCCTTGCAGTCTAATGAAAAGAGCATTGAACACCTTGAGTTACTGTTAAAAGTCCTTATAACACCTAAGGGTTAAATAAAGTTACAGCAATGGCTCAGCAACACCATGAGCTCTAACTTGGTTACAGCTGGGTTTACTGGCAAGTGTCCAGTACACTTCTTATAAGCTCTTCCTAAAAATACCTAAATATTGCTGAGACCTGGTAAGGGCTAGAAGTATCTCTGATCAAACCCTGTAATGAATGGTCCCTCATACACTATCATTACTGTTTGTTAAAACATGTCCATTCCTGGTTTGTAGTGGTTGTTGCTTTCTGTTTTTTCCCAAGATGAAGTTTGCTGTGTACATCATTAATATCTAATATCATCTGATCTTTCCCTGTGCCTTTACTCATCCCACAGCTCATGTCAGCTCTGTTCTGGGCCTTATTCCTCACATTTTGGTGGCTGCAGCTCCCTTTTTCTGCTAAAGGATAACCTTGGATAAGTGCAAGACACCTGCTATGGGCTTTCCTTTTTCCTCTTTCTTCGTAGCGTCATACTGGCTAGTCTAGCATGAGGATTTGCAGAGTTCATCCACAGATGCAGGAATGATTAGCACAACCCATGTCCTGCAAAGTAAATCTAGAAACTCGGACAAGAGGACTATGGTCTTCTACCTCTGTTAGACACTTGTCACCATCACCGTGAAACAATCCCCAGGTAACTCACCTCCTAACCTCAGCAGCACCTATCTCCAAGCCTACCCAAACCAAAAGCAACTAGAACTAAGAAGTCTGGGTGTTGCAAGGTGGAAACATGCCCTCACAACTGCACTAGTTATTGAATGAACACCCACATCCGCACTCACACATTAAAACTATTCATAAAAAAAAAACACACAGCAAAGCATTGAAGAAGAGAAGAATCAGACCAGGAGGTGTGCTTACAGAGCAGGTTAAAAGTGCATTTTCCCACTATTCAGGATATTTATTCTGATTGTTTTATTATTAACCTTCACCAAACCACCAGGAATACGTGCTCTGCTAATGGAGGAGAACAGCAACATAATAATACAACCTCTGAGGTCTCCATTTCCTCAGCACCATGGCTACATTTGACCTGCAAGTTTTGAGCCTTCTCCTACCCAAAGGACAAGCTCAGCCTCGTGCCGTGGTTATGGGATTTCTCAGTGTATGCAGAGAACCAAGGGGTACTTCCTGTGAACCAGCTTGGAAGGGAGGTAGAAAATCTGTGTTTCTCAACCAGACAGCTTCACAAATCACCTCAGACCACCATGCCAGTCACAGCTGCAGTAATACAAGCACACTCCATCCAAAAGCTTTGGGAGAAGCTCTTTATATTGTGAATTGACCTTCATCAAGAGCAGCTGTGCTTGAATGAGCTACTGCTGAGCTGCCCCTCTCTGACAACTCATTTGCCCCATTTCTTACCATCCATCACCTTTCCTTTCCCTGTTTTTTTTTTTGGGGGGGGGGATGGGTGTGTGCTGATTTACTCCAGTTTATGCCATGATCAGTACAATCCCTTTCTGAAGAAATGATGTGCATGAGCAAGCACAGAATCTTTTTATCAGAGGACAGGAGTCGAGAAGTCAAAAGAGATTTTGACATCTCAAAAGCCACAGTTGCCCATCAAGGGAACTGACTCTTGGCCACAAACAAGTACAGATCTCAGCAAGAGAAGAGTGATTCCTAAGGAAAATACTAAGGTGCACTGATGATACCTGTAACTATGGGGTATCTACACTTCTGCCCTTCCCTTTCATAGTCAATTATTATGCTGCCTGAGTCTGAAACATAGCTCTTCTTGCCTTTCCCCAGCCTCAAATGATAAGTCTGTGTTATACAATCATAAAATCACATATAATTTGCCTCCTAATTTGATCTAGCACCTAGTGGTGTATCTTCCAGATGGGGGAATACAGAACAAGACTACCCTGCCTCTATGTTCGCAGTCCCTTTCTCCTCTGTGACACCTATGTGATGAGTATCCCCTTAATACCTAAACAGAGGTAACATAAACCCCCCACATCACGGGACAGAAGAGCAATCAGGCAGCAGGACTAAGGTATCACTGGAGGAATACCTGCTACCAAATTCATGATAGTTCATAATAATGATATTCAGCTATACTAATCATGATAACCCAAAGAAGCCCAGCATCTTGGAAGAACTTGCCTACCCTAAGCATGAGCAAGTAAAGGGTAATGACAGATTTTATCCCAACACTTCTTACTGAAACAGATGGTGAAATAGATTAAGTGAATTTAACAATAAGAAAAAAAAAAAAAAAAAATGACAAGACTACAAAAATTTCATGGAGTTAAATGCTCCACCGTTACAGACAGCAGCATAAATAAATACTGTGTGCCATAAATAAATGAGACTACCATCTGATCTTTCAGTTCTGCTCCCTACCCCGAAAAAACAGTTTCTGCTGATCTTTTCTTGTCTAGGCAAGTTTTAAACTCCCTGAGCAAATGGGTTTAAACAGTGTCAAGTGTGTTTTCTTGTGTCACTCATGCCTACAGTCAGTAAACTGTGGAAATAAATTTAGATGGACAAAACACAGAAATATGGTAGCAGGGAAGATGGGAAGAATGAGCAATGCAAAGGGAGGTAGCAATGTACACAGCAACAGAAAAAGGCAGCTGGGAATAGCCATGGATCAGCTGTAAAAGGAAGTCTTCAGTTTGATATATGGTGCCAGAGACATTATTAATGATTTGCTGGTTTTTACCTTTAAAAACACTGGGTGGATTATTTATTATGTCACCACAGTGCTCATATGATCTATGATCTAAGAAATGTATCTGTTCCTGGACTCTCAGATTCACTGCTGTTTTACAGCCTTTAATTAGGATTTAATTCTGTGCTTTCAACACATAGAAAGAGTATGTAGTATACTTAAAGCAAAATGCAAAAAAGTAAAACACACCCCTCTTACTTAAACTATCCTTTATAACTTTCTACCATGAATTAACAGTTCTGTTGATAGTCACTGCAGCATTTTCAAAGGTCAAAGGATTTATTTTCCTTTGAAAATAGTGACTAATCCAGGGAAACCCACATGGAGTAGAAACACTGCTAGAGCCCTGAAGTTAGAATCTTTCCATGAAGTTGGCTAGCAAAGCAATGGTTAGCTGGTTGCTGACTGGGGATCTCTGCAGGAGGGGAAATTGTCTGTGAATTGAACACACAAAAAGCCAACCGTATCTCACAGAAAGCCAACCATGTCCTGGGCTGCATCACCAGCAGTGTGACCAGCAGGTTGAGGGAGGGAATTCTTCCCTTCTATTCTGTTCTGGTGAGATCCCCCCTGCAGTCCTGCATCCAGCTTGGGGACCCCAACATAAGATGGACTTGGAGCTGTTGGAGTGAGTCTAGAGGAGGCCACAAAGATGCTTTAAGGGCTGAAGAACCTCTGCTATGAAAGACAGACTGAGAGAGCTGGGTTGATTCAGCCTGGAGAAGAGAAGGCTCCAGGGAGACCTTAGAGCAGCTTCCAGCTGCTTCTAACCCTGGCAGTGCTCAAGGCCAGTTTGGACAGGGCTTGAAGCAACTTGGTCTAGTGGAAGGTGTCCCTGCATGGTTAGAGCTGGATGAATTTTAAGGTCCTTTCCAACCCAAGCCATTCTGCGATTCTATGACTTTATTTTCAGTGGAAAGTCACCACTGATTCTTAAAGAACATCGTAAGTTTGTGTTTTCCACTGAGATAACACCTAGCATATTCATCTTGATGTCTTCACAGTAACAAGAAACATGTGCAGGAAGCAAAGTTAACACTTCTACCATAAGAGTTTGATTGCCACTTGGTTCTGCTAAGTGAGCTGCTTCTTCATCTGGGATGAAGAGAATTAGTGAGTCCAACTCTTAGAAACTCCTCTGTGTTCTGGATTCCCCGATCTTAGCAAGGGTTCTGTACTATTCACATCTCTTGGGATTTCAAGGGTGCTGCAAATCTTCAGAGTAGTTAATTTCTGAAAGCAAGAACTGTGTACTATGAAGACTTTGTAAGGAAGATTTTGAAAATCATATAGCAGTGTCTATGGAAGTGCCAAGAATCGTAACTCCTAAATGTTTCCCTAAGTTTCTGGATGCTGCACCTTATTAGTTTCTGTGTTTGAACGCTCATCTGACCTGTCCTTACTCATAAACATTGTACCTATTCATGCTCACAACTATTTTGGAAACCATCAGCAGGAAAATCTACTTCTTTGGAATGCCTGAACTTTCCATTTTCACTTATGATGAGTAGCCTGCCTTTGTAGCAGGGTTGCAGAAGAAAACCTACCATGTCTTCACAGAGTTGGGAAATCCTGGCAAAAAAGTCCTGTTACCTGTAAACATGCCAGTGGTGCCAGCACGACACTTGCTGTAATTCAGATGGAAATTGCAGCTTTTTTTCTGCTATCACTGAAGCAACCCCACATTAAACTAATTTTTCTGATACTCATCTTCTAATGTCCCTCAGCAAAGTTTTTTTTCCTTTAATGTTTTCTAGGGAGAAGTTACCTACTAGAGTGCTATTTTCAAGAAGTTGCATGTTTCATATCTAGGCAAATTTTTCCTGTGTCCAGAAAAAAAGATCTAAAGATATCAAATTGCTTTAAGTAGCAATCACATCAATTGTCTGTTCCACCTGCTCCTAATAACATTAACAAGCTGATGTCTTGGGCAGTGAATTTTTAATGCCCAAAGGACAGTGTCCTCCCTGGAAACTCTTTTACAACCTCACCAATTTCTTTAGGACAGTTTTCACTCCAGTATTTAATCTATATTGCAGGTACAGCCTGAGCCAACCCACTTCTGAATGCATTGTGACATAATGGTAGCAGTCAGCATGGCTAAGAGGGACAAGGATGTAAGTGTCTCAATCAATATATCTTATATTGCTTCTTTAGGATTAAATTTAGTGAACTTTTGCCCTTACACTGGACAAAATCCCGTAAATTGCTGAAAATCATTACCTACATCAAAATTTAAATCTCTCTAGTTTATACCTAAATGTTACTATTTTTCTAAAAATATATATTTACTTGTTTTGGTATATTGTCAGTTATGAGTCCACTTTCTGACCTTGAACTTTATTTCTATGCATTTAATTTCTGATCCTTCAAACAGTTTACAGCCATCTATCCCTGGATGTACCAGACACTCATTATTCCCACCAATCCAGTCCTCACAGCATATATATTTCTTCATTTCTGGGCATGTTTGGAGCTGCCTAGGTCTCAACAGTGATGATCAGTGAGGAGCTTACTCAGCTCTAAACCCTGCTGGAACTCACTAGCTGAGCATGTCCTTACCTGCCTAGCTTTGGGGATTGATCCAGTGGGTGTATTCAGAAGATGCCAATCTGTTCCTTGTACAGATTGCAGCGGCAGGCGGAAGTAACCTCTTGCCTGTTTAGTGGTTGGTCCTTCTCTCCTAATTTTCAAGAGTCCCTTGTTCAAATAAATCCATATGGGATTGAAACTACATTTCACATGTTACAGGAAAGGACACTAATCCACAGGTAGTTTGATACTCCTGTTTCTCATCCATTAAATTACCCAGTGGTACATAGCAATGATGGCATAGTTCAACAGTAAGTGCATTGCCCTGAAAAACTAGATTGCCCTCATTGCTATTTTACACAAAATAGCTTCCAGATGTGACATCATGTGATCATGCAAGATTTTAGTTCCCTACTAACACCCCTGACTGAAAGACACTGGTAGGACTTGATAAAGCATTTCTGTGGTTTTTTTGCTGATTGTGTGTGACATAGACTGTTACGAGAAAACTGACAAGATCAAGGTCAACAAGTATGATGCCTGTAGACACTGTATTTCTGTGTGACTGGGATTTGGGTCACTATGAATGATCAATAGCAGAAGGACAGGTACATGCAAATATAGCAACACAGTTGTAAGTGCTAAGGGAAGAGTTATGGTTTAAGCATAATGTTTAAATGTCTTTGGCTGGAAAGGCAGTGTGGTTATTTCAAAGTTCTATGGGTTTATACAACCCATGCTAAGAGGAAAATGAGTCTTCCTCTCTCCATGGATGATCCACATGAAACAATAAGCTATTAGAAGACCCAAGTCATGGAGTTGTCCCTTATGGTTCTAAGGGTCAAGACACTGTAAAATGTCTTTCCATCTTAACATCAACTGCAGATGTAGTTAATACAGGTTTGAATTCTAATTCTTGGTTATTAATGACACTAATGCTAATCTATCCCTTTTCCACAAGCTGGTCTGCTCCAAAATGACAGGAAACAAAAGAAGAATTTTTTGAACCACTACTGATTTGGAAAAGAGAGTCTGTATTTGCTCATGTATCCAGAACCCTGTCTGGGGATGACTGCCCTTTTCCACTCTTTTCCTCAGTGGCTGTGGGACTCCCAGGCCCCCTTGGTGTCTTCTCTACCAGTCTGGCAGGGAATAGCCCTAAACCCAAAAGCTGCAATGTGCTCCTGTCATCTTGCTGGGAAAAGTTCAGGATCACCAGACAGGAAGAGATAGGGAGGAGCAACAGGAAAGTGAGGGAAAGGCGGGTGTAGGGAGGACTCAGCTTTTTCCCATCTTCTGTCTTTCCTCTCCAACAGCAGCACTCCCACTTGCTGTGAACCTTGGGTGTGGCCAGAGATGCACAATCCTCTTCCCTTGCACAAGAGATGTCACAGGAAGGTGAAACCTGATGAGATTAGATGAGGAACCTCACTGCAACTGGCTGGTAGCTCTGAAAGACATCTGATGTAACTAAATCCTTGCAGTTCAGCATAGGCAACAGCCGTGGGAGATAATAATGATCTCACAGAGTGGGTGCATTTTCTTCCCCACATTCTCCTTCCCTCCTGGCACATATTCCTGTTGTGGACTGAGTTTGTCAGGAACTGCTGTCCTCACTATCTTGGTCACACCCCTGTAGTTCTGATACTTATTAAATGCATCACTGTGGCTGCGGCTTAGAAAGCTAAGTTATTCCATGAGTAACTTCCAAAATGTTACTACTTTGCTGTGGACATGTCTTCTCGGAATGGCATTTTAAGGTGTGCAATAACGTACCTTGCTGAACAAAGATTTCCGCGCCTCTGAGATGATCATTATGGCTCTGGCCTGAAGGAACTCCGTCATGTCCTTCTGTTTTTACTTCCAGGATTTTTAGGAAGCCAAGCAAAATACAGCATATTAGGACTGATGGGTATTTGCTTTCAAGGTTAGGTTTGAGGCAAGGTAGGAGAGTGGGGAAGGGGTCAAAGCTTCTCCCATAAAATACAGACTGGTCTTTTCAGAAATAGAAAGAGGAAACCCCTTTTCTTCAAATCATTGTAGATTTTAATGTGGAATCTCTGTTCTCTTGTCTGATCTACCATCTATCTGGGTTTGAGGTTTAGCAGTTCAAAAAGGATCATGGATTGGTCCAAACCAACCTTGCATGTCTAATACCACTATGAAGTAGAGGGGAAGCCTTAACACTCCCCAGTGTGCATGGGGTGGTGCATGGGGTCAGTAATCATCATGGAACCCACAAGATCATGCAGCAGGCAGGGTGGGCGCCCTTCCCCAAGACAGCTTGATACATGGAGCTCTGCAGGGATTGCAGCACTGGGCTGTGGCTGCCCTCCATGATGCCTGACATTGATGTTTGGTGAACCATGTGGCTGAGGCATGGCAAGGGAGAGACTATAGCAAAGGACAGGCAGACAAGTGAGAGCCAGACCTGGTTGCATCCCTTGTCTGCTCCTAAAAACAGACTCTTTAATAAGTCCCACTGCCCAGTGACACACTCAAGAACAGGGGTTGGTCACTTGGGCTTCAGTACACATCCAGTGTTCTGGATTACTTGGGGAAAAACCGTTGCTTGAAAGAGAACTATAGAAAATTGAATGTTTAGCAACCAGCAAATTATTTCAAATATTTTAGTGTACAATAAAAATATTTTTGCATAGTCCAGGAACTTACCCATGCCATTCATGAAGTTCAACATGGAATTAGCCCTGAGTGGTTGAGGTTGCTACTATAGACTGGAGAGGCACTGCTTCAAGATAACACTGCAACGGGAAGTGAGATGATGTTTATTGAGTCTGGGTCCTAGAGCTGTAGAGCCTGCTCTGTACCTCAGCACAAGGGATCAGGAGTGCCAAGAGTCAAAACAGCTATTGTCCTAAGGCAGTCCTGCCCCCTAGGACCACGGAGAAATCCAGATCAGGGACTGGTAAAGGGAGATGATTTCTGTACTATAACACACTAATTAGGTACCATGGCAAAGTGTTTCCATCAGCTTAGGAAGCGCTGTCCTGACCTTGCTCTTATGCCTATTCCCTCTCTGTCACAGGACGGAAAAGACTCAGGTCTTTTAAAACTGTAAAAGGAGTCATCCTTTATGCAAGAGCTGAAAGGTTAATACATGTCACTTTTGTTGGCCAGGACTCTGCAACAGGCTAAGGAAGAGCCATCCTTCTTTACTGAGGAAAAAGAAACACAAGCTTGCCATGGCCTGCCCTTTCAACTCTCACAGTTCAACCCCACTTTCCCATTACAGGGCTTAGAATAAATATATCCTTCTCTGAGCAGGGCTTTGTCCTCTCAATTGCCGCAAACTCAAAATACACTTCATTGCAGAGCAATGGAAACTCTGCAGGTTGCTCTTAGGTAGGGGTTTTCCTGCGGTTTGCAGGGATAAGCAAGCATCAAGCTCCTGAAATTCAAAAGGTCAGCGGGGATGCTTCCTGTTGGGGCTGCACAAGCCCTGGTGCTCACCTCAGAGGGCATGGAGTTAAAATGGGAAGTGGCTGCAGGGTTACAGAGGTTGCTCCTTCAGCCTGACACGGTAATGGGGTCTGGTGCAGGGGCATGAGAAAATAAACACCCCCAGCCTGAATATGTTCTAGGGAAGCACAGAAGATACCACTCCTTCTACAAGGTTTGGGATATCAGGAATTCCTCCCTAAATAATCCCTCTCCTTTCCTGGCATATAGAGGACGTATATACACTTATCTGACTACACTGAAATGATGCAGATGAAAATCGTTAGGGAATCCCCAGCTGAGCTGCTTCCCAGAAAGGCTATGTCAGGTGGACACAGTTTAGAAGATGTCTTGGTGTCTGGCATTTTTCTGGGATATAAAAAACGATAATTCACCATTTAGAAGCTGAGAATCTGAGCCCCCTTCTCTGCCAAGTATGTACTGCATGTCTTTCTGACTTTGGGAATATTTACTCACCCAAAGCAGGACAGCTCCAACAGAAGAGATGGAGAGAGATCCCACAGGCCCAGAAAGTCCATGTTTGTTTCAGACCTTCTTAACTACCCTTCCCCAGTTATCTACCATGTACTTAAGGTATTTAATTTGGAGGACAAATTGCAGGGTCTGACTACTGCCAAGGATGTGACGTGTGGGCATATGTAACACTTCAAACCATTTTTATGTGTTCCTTATCCCATTTCCTAACCACAGACTTCTACTCCTGCATCCATGAGGACATACATACCTCTCTGGAGGAGATGGGATTCATAGACTTACCCCCAAGGCCTGTCTTGATGTAGGAAAGTAGTGTTGCACTTTTGGAACAAAACACTGCAATTTCCAAATGTCTAATTTCAGAGCTTGGTGCTTCAGAGCTTCAGTGCCTGGATTTAAGTTTTTCCATGCAATTCCTAATCCTGTGATAGGAGGAGCATGTGTTCCTGCCACTTGCCAAGGAGCCATCAAGCCCTGTAATGCAAGTTCTCCACCTCCCAATTAAATAAAAAAGATAGCTTGCGGGGTACGTACAGAGCCATCTTGGAAATTCTCCCTGCCCTCC
This sequence comes from Agapornis roseicollis, assembly GCA_002631895.1. Taxonomy (NCBI): domain Eukaryota; kingdom Metazoa; phylum Chordata; class Aves; order Psittaciformes; family Psittacidae; genus Agapornis; species Agapornis roseicollis. The sequence goes on from NDXB01003082.1 coordinate 178,599, forward strand.
AGAACAAAGCCTACCAGAGGAGCCTGAGGTCCAGAAATAACAACAAAGCACCCCTTCCTGTAAGGCAGCTGAGATTTCAAGAGGATGGAGCTAAATACAGTGCGAGGTCAGCAAGGACCCAGCAGGAAAGGGGAATTATTGCTCTCCGATAGTGAGAGGCATGTCTGCTTGAACACATCTGTGAAGACCTCAGCTTTAGAAAGCACATTGCTTTTATTTTAATGGTTTACACTTTCATTTCCCCCTTGCTCTTCATCTTTCTCTGAGAATTTCCTATTTAAAAAACAAACAAGCCAACAAACCCAACATACAACAAGAAGCAATTTGTCTGGCTGGTAAAAAACAAACAACCAACAAAACAACAACCACCCAGAAGACAAGAGATGCGTGGCAAAACATGCCATTCAGCTCTGCACAGCCAAACATGCCATACAGCTGTGCAAGTCTCACATTGCCTCTTCTCCCTCCTCCTCAGCTCTGCTGAAAGACAGCAGCTGTAATCCCCTCCAGGTGGTGACAAGCATTATCTTTGCAGCCGGTATAAACGTGACAGCTCCGGAGCTGGCTGGTAACACATGTTCCCGTGCTGTTAGAGGGAGAGGGAAGCTGCAAGCCCGAACACGCATGTGAGTCATACCAGCCAAGGGGAAATGTAAACTTTGGAAGCAGTGCAAGCACTAGAGATGTAACTGCGAGGGATCCTTTTCAGCTGTGTGTGTTGTTCACAGATGCTCTTGGCGATCCTGGAAAAGACTGATGAAGAAAAGAAATACCTACTTCAGCAATACATCTCTTGGATCAACAATGTGACTGGTTCCCAGCCTCTTTGAATGGGGCTTTTTGTGAGCAGGGTATATAGGTACAGAGCCCACGCTGCCTCGACAAGGACAGACACATGCGTGAGTCACTGCCCAAACACAGACAAGTATGGAACAGGTCTCATGCGGGGAGAACTCCTGTGATTTCTGTTGTCATGGTTTGGTGATTACATTTTTGTGGTTTATTTGATTTCTTTCTCCTTGCTGGTGCTGCAAGCAAGGAGCTTACTGACTCAACACAGATAGGATGTGATGTTGGCTATGCACAAGCAGCTTTAAAATAAGCAAAGTCAACAGCTGGAGCAGAAATCCTGGGAAATGTTCACTCTTTGACTAACCCATTAAGTTCCAGCAGTAGTTTTAGCAATAGCAGAGAAGGGTGATCTTGAAGCTAACAAACGCTTCCAAAACTTCCATGGGATGGCTTGAGTTGTTGCCCAGCAGTCTGCAAATCACCATCATAAGTATTTTGAATAGCTATGTTGGAATCAGCTCTTTCCACATGAAGTACCTCCATCTGAGTAGCTTGTCTAAACTCCACAGAGAGAAATGCCTGCTGAGAGTGTAATTCTTCTCTTAAAGTACCCGTCCACAGGAGATGAATCATGCTCTTCTTTGCCACTCTCTCTGTAATGGGAGCCTGGATGGTGGGCTCAGAGGGAGGTATCTTCACCAGAAATGCTTAAAGTTAAGTCAATGTGTACCACTTCCAGTGTATGTCTCATGTCAAGATCAGCTCTATGACTACCTAGCTCAGTGCCTTTCTGAATCCCGAGAATACTGATGTGTCAGAAGACAGACATCTCACTCTGCTCCCTATGAAACCAAAATACATGCACACATGACTTTGTATCTGCCAGTCTCTGCCAAATGGAGAGACATACACTGCAGGGCCACTGAGCAGCCATGCTGGGACAGCTGTTCTACAGCAGGGACTGACAAGCACTGACAGGATTCCTCAGCAGCAAACTCCTTTTCCTTGGTATCTGGAATAGCTCCCTAGCAGCCATCAGTGAACAAAGATGCCACAGCTTTCACTCAGTGTCCCTAGGCTGGGTTTTGAACCAACCAGCCCAATGGTACTTGGACAACTTCCTAGCTGCAGGGGTAGTCACAGCTTGAATTCATAGGCTCACAGAGTTGCAGAATGGTTTGGGTTAGAAGGGACCTTCAAGTTCATCTCGTTCCAATATCCCTGCCATGGGCAAGGATACCTTCCACTACACCAGGTTGCTTCAAGCTTTGTCCAACCTGGCTTCGAACACTGCCAGGGATGGGGCAGCCACAGCTTCTGATCTGGCCAAGCCTGGCCTCAAACACAGCCACAGCCACTGGCAACCTGTGCCAGTGACTCACCACCCTCACAGTGAAGAATTTGTTCAAAGGGCCAGGGTTAAGATGCTATGATCCATGGACTTCCAGCCCTCCAGATGACAATCCTATGTCGCACTCTGAATAACTGCTGGGAGATCCTGTCTCTTCATGTTGCCTGGAGAACCCAGGAGAAAAAAACCTGACACACATGCCTAGAGTCAGTGACATGAATTTAGCCCAGCAGTAATTTTCTCCTTAGTGCCTTTCCCTTAATTATATATCAATGGATATAACTGTATGTTTGATGTTTCTAATGCTGGACACCTTAAAAAAGTGTTTTGGCATTGGTTTGTGGAAATTTTGCAAAGGTTTAACAGAGAGTCAGATCACTGATGTCATGGGGCATCACTACAGAAAGGGAAAACTGCCCTACAGCAGTTCTGTTTCTTTCTGACCCAGACAGTAAATGCCAGAGGGATCACTTTTCCTGTGTGGGTTCCGTCTTTAGCCATGAGCATAAGTCTAAACAAGGAGGATTCATTAGGACTATCAAGTCTTGTGAACAATGGGTGCCTGAAGGCATTTGCAGCCAAATCCAGCTCACACAAACAATGTTCAGTTATATGCAAATCCTAGCACCAACCTTAAGGTTGACTTTTAATGGTACAGAAGCTACAGGACTGGCCCTTGGAGTAGGTGTTGTGTTCCTTATGTACTCTAGATGTGGGAATTAACTTGGTAGTGTAATATTGATATACTAGAAAATGTGTAACTATTGCTGTGTCAGAGGAGAGAGTTTCCAGTTTCCTGTTGTGCTGGTTTTAGCTGAGGTAGAGTTAATTTCCTTCATAGTAACTGGTGCAGAGCTATGTGTTGGATTTGTGCTGGAGACAGTGTTGATAATTTAGGGATGTTTTCACTCTATTGCTGAGCAGTGCTTACACAGAGTCAAGGCCTTACACCACCCATCAGCCAGCAAGCAGCTCATAAGGCTGGGGGTGCACAGGGAGCTGCAAGGGAACACAGTACTGCTGATCTCAACTGACTCAAGGGATGCTCCATACCATATGATATCATGTTCAGATATGAAGCTGAGGGAAGAAGGAAAGGGAGGGAAGTTTGGAGTGATGGTGCTTTTCTTCTCAAGTAATGATTAATGTGTGATGTACCACTGCTTTTCTGAAGATGGCTGAACATCTGCCTTTGATGCAAAGTGGTGAATGAATTCCTTGGTTTGTTTTGCTTGCAAAATTAGGCTTTTGTGTTGCCTAATAAACAAACTTTATCTCAACCCACCATTTTTTCTCACTTCTACTCTTCCGATTCTCTCCCCCATCCCACCAGGGAGTAGTGAGCAAGAGGCTGTGTGGAGATTAGCTGCCAGATGGGGCTAAACCACGACACCTACTTCAAAGCCAATTGAGTTTTAACACTTAGTTATAACCTTGTGCTTCAGCTTCTTGAGGTAGTATTCACTTACACAGTTTTAGGGATGGATTAAGTTTTTTTTTACATCCACGACTAACTCGGTTTAAGATGCCCTCAAGCATCCCTGACAATTAAAAGGAGCTTGTGATATAACTCTGGACCTACAAAAGATCGCACCTATTTAGGCCAACACTAGGGCATGATACTGGATTCCCTAGGCCATCTTAAGTGGCACTAAACCTATCTGTTTAAACTGCATAGACTCTAAGGTGTCTGGAAGCTAGTAATCTTAGATATGTAAACGTCTGCAGAAAAAAACATGGAACTGAGACTACCAGATGAGAAAATGCATCAAACTTTGAGACAGTCAGGGTTCATCAGAGTTGCATCTAGAGAAATGCATAGTTCCATGTGAGATGGCCTAGGAAACCCAAGACATCCACATGAGGCTAACAGTTAGGGTTACTTTTCTTTTTAGGAAAGCCCAGATCTATCTTCTTAAAAAGAAGGGCATCTTCCCTGGAGGATCTCAGATGGATGGCACTATAAGCCTTTGTGAGGGCACACTAGCTGAGATCCAGCTCTCCACAGTTGACGTCATCTACCTGGACTTGTGCGAAGCATTCGACAGTGTCCCATACGACATCCTTGTCTCTAAATTGGAGAGACATCAATTTGATAGGTGGACCACTCGGTGGATAAAGAACTGATTGGATGGCTGCACACAAACAGTTGTGGTCAATGGCTCAGTGTCCAGCTGGAAGCCAACGACGAGTGGTGTCCCTCAGGGATCGGTGTTGGGATCGGTCTTGTTTAACATCTTTGTTGCTGACATGGACAGTGGGATTGAGTGCACCCTCAGCAAGTTTGCCGATGACACCAAGCTGTGTGATTTGGTGGATACGCTGGAGGGAAGGAANTTTAACCATTCCAAGTGCAAGGTCCTACACCTAGGTCAGAGCAATCCCAGGCACAGCTACAGGTTGGGCAAAG
>NDXB01003083.1:0-44731 GCA_002631895.1 Agapornis roseicollis
CCTTACAGAAACTAAAGTAGACTTTCAGAAGGCATATATTTTACATGTTCTTCTACGGCAAACAGAAACCTTCCTCTTTTGATGGTGAACGACTGGTCATTAGCTCTCCAAAACCTAACCAGGACAAAGAATACAGTCTAGGACAACCTTCCCCACACAGACAACTAAGTTTGCAACATAAAACCCAGGAAGTCAAACAAGGTTTTTCTGCCCTTATTTACTGTCACCTACAACAATACATTAATTGCATCCTACCATTACAAAGACCACAATTTTATTAAGATGTGAGATTTACCCAAACACTTAAGAGTTTATATTCATGCTAAGCCACTAGAACCTAGGAAGTTGTTAAGTCTGTTACACCTAACTAGAAACAGAATCCCTTTCATTTTATTCTCAAAAAAATAACCCCCTCACCTACACAAGGCAAAGAAAGTCAGTAACATTGAGCACATGTGCAAGAAATCAGCTCTGTAAGTACAGTTATCATGAAAGATAAAGTTATATCCTAAAAGAGCTTCAATAAGAAGCTAAATTTCAAATAGCTGGCAACTACAGGTGACGCTGCAACTCACTCAGCTGTTTGAGAGGAGGAGACAACCAATCATCAAAAATTAAACAGCCTATCAGTTTTGAGCAGAATTCACACATGGCTTTATTAACTCTTGCGCCATTTTATACATGCTCAGCCACATACCAGATTAAGAAAAACTATGATGAGATCATTATTTTTATTGATATTGTGTTTCCTAAACTATAAAACATTTCAATTAAAGCAAATAATTAGTAAGGTAAGCAGTTCACATGACAAGGGAAATAAGGACACAAAGGCTGAGAAACTGAATCATCTAGATCATCTAGATAATAGTACACCAGATAACCTATTACTTTACTTTGGAAAACCAAACACACAAAACAAGACATTTTTTCCCCAGAAAAACAATTCATTCAGGACTACCACTGAATGAAGTCGGATTTTTCTCCAACCAATACAAAATACCTTGAGGTAATTAAAAAACAAGTATAATTTATTTGTCTGTCTTAACTTCCTGTAATTCTTTTGAATATGAAAGACTGCACAGCAGACATGCTGTTTTCCCCAGAGTCCTGTCCAAACTCTGCTTGTGGTTGAAAACAACCTCTTACTCAACAGCTTATTTCTGAGCAGGTAACACATCTCTATTATGGACTAGAAGAGTGTAATTTCTTTGCTTTGCTGGTTAAACAAGAAGCTCAATTCATCTTGTAGTACAGTCTTGTTACGACAATTTGTTCCTCAGTTTTACCACATTAGTGATCCTGGACTTATATTTGTACCTCATAAACTTACATACCATGGTAACGCTGTTTAAAACTATTAAATGATACAAGCAGCAAAAAAGATTTTCTTGATTGCCTTAAGAACTCTTAACAACAAGGCACAAACCATGTCATAAACCCTTGCAGAAGACACTGCATAATGACAATTAGGTCTGTAAAATCCAAATTAATTCAGTATTTGTGTTACAACCTCCCCACACACACAATTTTTTGGCCAGTATTCTTCTCCCGCGAGCAGTAGCAACACTTTCAACACAGCTCTACAGAATCACACTGATCAACTTTAGAACGTGAGAAAGGAAAAACAGTAGATTAAAGGTGGCTTTTGCTATAAGCTTAATTGCACATTCCAGTTTAACTACAGAATTTGCTGATGACTGCTTCAGTGGCAAAAAAAAAAAAAAGGGAAGGAAATCATCAAATGCTGGATGTTAAGGGTAAAAAAATTCTACATATCTACAAAGATTCAGAAGGCAAGATATATTCACGCGAAATCGTGCACACATGGTATCTACATATATATATTACCTATATTTAAGGTTCCATTAAAAAATGCATAGAGACTTTTGTATCTCAGGTCTCTTGTAGGTATTAGAGAAAGGCTCTTTGTAAGAGCTCGCTGATCTTCAATGCAGCGTGAATTCTGCGTTATCAATTACCTTTTCACTAAAGCAGCCATTTAAAACATAACAGGTGTTCAGTGTACCGGGTCATCACCTGCAATTACAACAAATCAAAGATCTCCTATTTGGAAAAAACATGCCTGATCCATACTCTGACATTAATCTAAGCCCAAACCCCTGTCCTCATCACTCGTGTCCCTCTGGATTTTCTGTTTTTTCCCACTAGACTAATCCTGCAACTCCACATGACTACTGTACCAGAGTAAAACAGGGACAGAACAGACTGAAAATCAACCCCCATGGCAAAGCCACTTTAAATGCATAGCTGACTACAACCTCAGTTATAGCCCACCATAACTGAAAGTGAACAATTTTAAAGTTTTGGGGATTTATATAATTTCTTCAAAGTACAAAGTAAAATGGAAAGCAAAGCAAAAACTTGTAAACAAGAAGTCTCCTTCAGGATGACAACTTCAGAGACATTTAACCAATTACAGCTAGTGGTTATAAGAGCACACATGTGGATTTTTCATAAAAAAGGCAAATTCTTATTTGCTTATCCATGCAAATATGAATTAAATCTCATGAACAATAAGTTTGCTTTGAATAAAGGCTTTATTCTTCACACAGTTACATTACTTAAGTAAATGACTTATGAGAACCATGGTATCCTCATCAACTACACCTGCTTTTCTGAGCAGGATGGACTAGCTTCTTAAGTTGTCATCTTAAATTAACTGCCAATAAAGCAAAAGCAAGATATCTTTTGTCCAAATAAAGTTAATTACACTTTTATTACTCCACTGCATAGACAAACAATGAATGTTTTTGTTACACCACACTAAATGCAAGTGCTGGTGGAAAATAACGATAACACATGTCCTTAATTTCAACTTCTATGAACACTTATCACTAATTCTTGTCAAGATTAACTGGTTTTTAAGAAGAATTTAAAGAACTGTATCAAACAGTTTCTGCTGCAATAACACCACAGTTTCCTCCTTACGCTCCTTATTCCCTGGCTGCTTCACTTGCATGGTCTGATTATGCTTGAAAGTTACAAGACATGATAGAGGCAAGGACTGAAGAACTGGGCTGCTATTACCTTCCACATTCCCTACTCTAGGTCAACCTGCCCCTAAATGCCTTAACACTCTGCTCGTCTCTGCATTAGCTAAGGCATGGGCTCCCATTATGGTTTCAATGACTACCAAAACAGAAAGCAGCAGCTGATCAAGATATTGCTTCAGCTTCCAGTTTTTCCAATCTAATGTTCCTCTGTATTAATTACTCCTCACATTTTAACCATGCGTGCACACACACATGCATGCATAAACATATGTATGAGCCAGACAGCCGTTTAGAGTTTCACTAGTCAAATGACATCCTCCCCCAGCCCTGAAAAAAACCCCTTCTGTTATCTTTTCTAAAGAATCAACACTTAGATAACAAAGCCATTTAGATAACAAAGCAAGGGCAAACTCCTTGTTACGAGTTCCACCAAGCATAAGAAACACGCTAAACACTGATACAACATCTGGTTCAGGGGATGCAAGATGAAAGGCTACAAGGGGGCTTCAGTGATAGATCGGAGAGGTATTATATGCAACACCGGAAGAACTGCTTCTGGTCTGTAAACAACACCAAATGTAACACCTGCTTGTCACACAACACCGCGGTGTTTCCATGTTTTAAGAGCAGAAAGCCAGCTGTAAAAAGACAAACTGAAACGCTTAAACCAGTAATCGTCAGGGTTTGGAGTAAGTCCCAGGGGCATGAAATTTGTGCAGCATCTGAAGTTTGCTTCCCCCGCTAACAAACAGGTGCCCTTTTCCCTCTCGTGAAAGCCACCTTCCGCCCGCGCCCGCCTCCTCCGGGTGCCCACCACCACCCGCCATAAACAGGCAAGGAGGTGGGCAGACCGTAAACAGCCCCGCGCTCCCGACCCCGGCTGCCAGCACCTGTGGCAGAGTAAGGCGACCGGGGGCAGCCCCCGGTGGGCCCCGCTAGCGGCTGCAGGTTCCCCCCGCTCCGCCGACAGGCTCAGCCGCCCGCTGCCAGGGCCAAGGGATTGCTGGTGAAGCGGAGCCCAGTCCCGCGGTGGGACACGTAGGACCGGACAGAGCGGGAGGTGCGGTACAACCCCGCTGCTGCGACTCCCGCGCCGGGCCAGGCCGGGCCAGGCCCGACCTGACCCTAGGGCCCAAAGGCCTCGCTCCAGCCTGTCCCTCACCTGCCGGCGGCACTGCTGCAACCCCGGAGGTGTCGTGCCGAGGGGGAAGGGATGAAGGGAAGGGGAGAGGAGGAAGCTGGGCAGGGCGGCGCCGGCGCCCCTTCTCCAGCTTTATTTTCTTCCTCCTCCGGTACCAGGAGGAGCCGGAAACACTTGGCCGGAAAGGCGGCTGAGGGCGGCGGGCTGCGGCCTCTCTAGGCTGTTGCCTGTGTGTCTATGGTTGCTACCCCGCCGAGCCGGAGCCATAGCAACCGGAGTCGGGGCCTCACCGAGCCACAGCGCCACCTGCCTTGCCCGCTCCTCCTCTGCTGCCGGCGCTTTAATTCCACTCCCTCCGGCAGAATCTTCTGCAAGGGCGGGCCCTGGTTTGGAGGCCCGGAGGCGGTGGCAGCGAGGGGCGTTGTCCCCCCGCTCGGTGCTGCAGGCGCGGCGGGACGCGGTGGCTCTATTCCTGTGGGGCGGGTGTGGGTACACTGGTCCCAGCCGTGGTACCGGCCCCGTCCAGCCCTCGGCGTGAAGCGCGGCTCTGGGCCGGCTCCGTCGGCGGGGCGCTGTCGTGCGGGTGTCGGCTGCCCCAGCCCCTGCCAGCTGCCATGCCCCTGAGGTTAGAGCAGGGGACTGGACACCGACCTCATCCAAGGCGTCCCGCAGCCGAAAGCGGCAGAGCCCCAGTGTGCGTGCCCGAGTGCTCGGCTCTGGAATTCGGCCGTGGCGACCATGGCTGAGGCTTCGGGGAGTCCCCTGTCCCAACCCACAGTGAGGAGGAAAAAAAGCATATCTATCGAGGAGAAAATTGACATCATAAGCGCGGTGGAGAGTGGTGAGAAGAAGGCAGACATTGCAGCCAAGTATGGCATAAAGAAGAACTCCTTGTCTTCAATCATGAAGAATAAAGAAAAAGTTTTGGAAGCCTTTGAATCTTTACGATTTGATCCTAAAAGGAAAAGGCTAAGGACTGCTTTTTACACCGACCTGGAGGAGGCATTGGTGAAGTGGTACCGAATTGCTCAGTGCTTGAACGTGCCAGTAAACGGTCCTATGTTGCGCCTGAAGGCTAATGATTTTGCCCAGAAGCTCGGACATAGCGATTTTAAATGCAGTAATGGCTGGCTTGATCGTTTCAAGTCAAGGTATGGATTAGTTTTCAGAGCTCAGCCTGCAGAAGCAGCTGCTACTACTACAGTAGATGCTTCAACACTCTGGTACCAAAATGTTCTTCCTTATTATTTAAATAAATATCAGCCAAAAAACGTGTTTTACATTCAGGAGACTGGACTGCTGTATCAGATGTTACCACATAACACATTTGCATTTAAAGGGGAAACTTGTTCTGTAGGTGGACTAAGCAAAGACAGAATAACTGTAGTGGTGGGTACAAATATGGATGGCTCCGAGAAACTTCCTTTGCTTATTATAGGAAAAAACAAAAGTCCACACTTTTCCAAAGATGTGGAGTCACTACCCGTGGATTATGTAGGAAATGATATGGCATGGATGACTTCAGAAGTTTTTGAACAGTGGATGCAAAAACTTGATGACAGATTTCAAGCACAGCAGCGACAAGTAGTTATTCTTGTTGATTCTCTTCCAGCTCACACAGAAGTAAAGAACCTGAAGTTTGTCAAATTAATGTTCTTTCCTCCAGACCCTTCTTCATGTACAACTGTGAAACAAAGGGTTATCAGAAGTCTGAAGGTTAAATACAGGCACTGTCTCATCAAGAGATTTGTTGACTGTGTAGAAGGTAATGAAGAGTTTATGCTGCTTCTTCGTGATGCAATTGAGATGTTGTACCTGTGCTGGAGGGAAGTAACACCAGAGACCATTGTAAAACATTATAAGGAAGCAGGATTCAAATTAGAAACCAAGGCAAATGGTGATGACACAGAGGTTGAAAGTGATTTTAATTTGCTTGCATATGCACAGACAGCTGGAGTGGAGTTCCCAGAAGGTTTATCTTTGGAGGAATATGCAGCTCTAGATGATGGCTTGGTAACTTACGAAATGCCCACAAATAACGAAGGGATGCGTGCCAAAGAATCAGATAAAGCTGGGACATTTGTTTGCAATGAAGATGAGGATGAAGGTGATCAATTTCAGGGAGCTGAACAGCCTTTACCATCAAAATCTGAGGCTTTGAATGCTTTAGATACCCTTCGCAAGTTTCTCAGAAGTCAAGACGTGGATGATTCTCTTCACGATTCCCTAGCTGACCTGGAGAAATTTATTCAACATGTACTATGTAAATAAACAATTTTAGCAAAATGTGAAAGCATGTAGTTGGAGAAGAAAAAAAAAAAAAAAGGAATTATATAAAGAATTGTATAAACATAGAAATATATATCATATATAAAAAGGAATCATATAAGTGAACACAAATAGGCAGTTTAATAATAAGTGTTGCTGCAATGTTTTCTAGTGTACTTTTCTTAGGTGCTCAGACATACATAATGAAAGAAATTGGAACTTATGAAACAGGGCTGTGAACTGGAGTTTTCCACAAAATCAGGAGGAAAGAAAACAAAATTTGGGGTTGAGAGAACAAATAAGTTGAACCTTTAAAATGATAACTGTAGTTAAGTACAGCGGAGCAATTTTCTGAGCAGTTCAGTGCACTCAGGATGAACCAGTGCCCACTTGGAATTCTTTCTTCAGGAAGAGATTTAACGCTTCTTCACAGTGATAGTATCACTGGTGTCTTTGGTATTGTTGACAGTAGAACAGTAAATATTTATCAGCTTGGTGCTTTTGATACTTCAACAGAAAATGGAGTAACACAGAAAATCCATGCTGAAGTTCTGAGAACTAAGGGTTGTTTAACACATTTTTTTTTGTTCTTGTTCAAGAATTCTGGTCGTAGTTTATTCTTGCAGCAGATGATAAACAGCGGAAAGTTAGCAGTGTGGGATGGGTGTTGTTTTCTTAAAGCTGCTCATGTGTGTATACACAGGAATGGCATAATCATTTATCTGAGAGTCAAAAAACAAACAAACCTTTACTTGGTCTTTGAAGAGGTCAAAAGGGAAGGTCATTCTGTCCCTTCAGCCTCTCTGGTATTTGGATTTGATGTAGGTCCTTCTGTGCAACTCCATGTATTTTTTACAGTAAATACAGAACACAACCAGCTGATGCAGTATCTGCAAACCCTTACCAACTCTTGTTTTATTTACTATACTTGATGGTTGTGCTATAGGATTCAATGCATGGATGTGGTTTATTATTATAAGTGCCATGAGCAGGGGCGCTGTTTGTGTGAGTGCAGTGTTGAGTAAATCACAGTACATTTACATGTCTTCAAGTATGCATTTCAAGCAATGGAATAATACCAGAGCCAAAAATCTCAATTTATATGAGACATACTGCTCCTGACTTTTTTTCAAAGCCCATTTAAATATTTTCCATATCTATCAATTTTAATATTTTCAAAAGTTACAGATAATTTTTCTAATTTAGAGGAAAAAGAAAATATTTCATGGAAACCCTTTTAGGGTACCTGTGTAATAAAGAATCTGTTATGGCACCTATCAGCCATGAAAAACAATCTGTTGCTTATTTGAATCTTCAGTTTTCAATAAATAGTTTGGCTGAAGGTTTTTTTGACTGTTCTTTCTGGTGGGGACGGTTTATCCACTTGTAAAAGCATTTCAGAAAATGAATCAAATTGTTGGAAGACTGTGAAAATATGGGGGGGGGGGAGGGGACAACACGACACACTCATGAAAAAATGCCTATGGCTAAACTAAAAGTTTTACTAGAACCCCCACAAAAAACTCTCTTGTTATGAAATATTTTATGTGAATTCCATCCAAAGGATATTCCAATAAAACAAGAATTATCTGTTGAAATTCCAATAAGTAAAATCCCACCCAGAGACGTATAGATTCTGTGAAAGAGGTACCCCTCCGCATTATTGGTTTTATTATTTTTTCATTTTAAAGTACAGGTGCAAAGCTTTTTAAATCCAGAAGCTGTATCAGATAAATCAATACATTTTCGTTGCTCAAATACTTTAGAACAAGCTTATGAAAAGTACTTTTTATTTTGGCTAAGCTTATTTGAAGTTCACATAAATCACACAAAGCCCTATGGATAATTTTCTTATAGTAATCTTATATTTAAAGTAGAAGGTTCAATCTACCAGAAGTGTAATCATTGCAAGATGAGGCTTAGAAAATCAGGAGGTAGGAAATAATGTTGGTAGCTGATAATGAAGGAAGTAAATTACTGAGTATTGTCATACTCCCTCATGAAAACTACAGGAAGAATTTACTAATTTGGCCTGTACTTTGAAGTTGAATTGTGTAACTTGCTTTACAAAACATAGAACCTGTCAAAATCCCATCTCTTTAGAGAATATATGATTTTTTTCCTAGCCACCTAGTTCATTCTGAGAAACAAAGCAAAAATGAACTCACTGAAATAGGTGGGGTTTTCTAAGTCAGACACTTTATATTCTAATGCTATAGCTTTCAAAATTATTGAGGAGGCCAAGTATTTCTTTTCAACTGGAATTTGGTCACATTTGTAGTCAAACAGAGAATGTGAAATCCATTCTGAAGCTTGTTGCTCTTTCAGGTATTTGTTCACAGGGAAATGCAGACTCCTTAAATCCAAAATGCTAGCAGCAAAAAAGGAAGTGGTACGCTATGTAAATGTTAGTCATTTTAGCCCGTGTACACAGTTAGAGCTAGAGATGTTTTCACAGTGTCTAGGTAAACCACCAGGACACTGGCTTTTTATATCTGGGGTAGCATCTTTGGGTGTGAGAGGAAAAACATTGCTTTAGACTGTGCCATGTTTAAAAAGAAGAACCTTTTCTACAAAAGGCAGGTTACTAAGGCTGCCATTTACTCTGATACTTCAGTTATTAGTTTGGACAACTACGTGCTTTTTGCTCTATGCTTTTCCACTTAGATAATAATTGTGTGCTTTGGCATCTAGTCAGTGAGGTCACTTTCAGTAACCCAAGGTGACTTCTGGAGGTATGAAACTTCAAAAATAAAACTGACTTCCAAACAAGGCCAAAATTGAAAAAAAAATATTTGGAAAATATGTTTGATATAATCAAAAGCATCCTCAAAGTAATTTTTGTATCATGCATACAAGGAGACGCATTACTGAAACCATTGCTTTCTTCTGGTGGGGTCACTGCCTTGTACTTCTAAGCTATATAAATGATGGACTATGATATTTCGCTGTTTAAAATGATATTTCTTTCCTCTTCCACATTTTTTTAACTATTGCCTTCTATCACTTGATATTCTAGTGTCAGTGTTAGGATCATTGGCACAAAATTCTGGCAAGCTGCTTTTCTCTATACTCTCCCTATTTCTAATATTATCTTTTGCAGGTGGTATTTTTGAATCATAATATTTATTGGCTGCTGTCACCCTCATGTACACATGCTCGTGATCTCAGGCCCAAATGTCTCCATTGCTGTATTTAGTGGTCTTCCCAAATCTTTTCTTCATTTAGCTGAGAATATTTAGTATGTCCATATTTCTTTTTGTATTTTCTTTTTAGAGGAGGGTGAGGAGCGCTTTTTCCAGTAGTCACCTGGGATGTCTGAAAGAATTGGTTATAAACCACGTAATCTTTCTCTCTCTTCAGGTGTCTCCATTTTTTCCTTCTGTCAGTGGTCCCTTCTTACCTGTACTTCTGAGATTCTCAATTTGACATTTAGTATCTTCACCTGCACCATTCCCTTTTCTCTTTCATCTCTTTCACCCTTATCTACCTGTACAGCATCTTTGCCACAGTTCACTTTAAATTTGCATTTCTAAATATCATACCCCTAACCTCAGCTATTTGGATCCTTCTTCTTTCCTCTTTTACTGGCTACATCTATATCAAAGTCCCTTTTCCTCCTTTCCATGACTTGATGTCTGTTTCTCTTCTCCAAAACCAAATAATCAGTTCTTTCTGGAGACAGCCAGTTTTTTACTTTCTATTTTACTCGGCATATTTTAGTGATACCCTTAGGCCAAAGATTACGTAATGATTAAAAGTATGTTGCTTTCTCTAAATATACCTCTTTGCCTTTTGCTTTCTCCCATCATTCTGTATTCTTAGTACTTTCAAGTCTTCCCTTTGTTTGAGCCTTGCTGTTGCACTCCTGCTCACCAGCATGTATTTCATTTTCTTATTTTTAAACCTTTTATTAAAAAATAAACCCACAAACAAAACTTTGTTACAATGTTGCATAAAATAAGTCTGACTGAAAGCCAGCTCAGACATTAGCTGGTTTCTATCATAGAATCGTCCAGGTTGGGAAAGATCTTTAAGATCATCAAGTCCAACCATATCAAGTTTTTTTAATTTGAATTTACATTTTTGTTATTTTCACTCTGATTTTCCCTACTTCAGTAGTTGCTGGTGAGATTTCGGATATTTATGCCCTATTTGCATTTGTACCCAGCCCATATGGCCTGAGATCATGGAGAAAAGCAGGTAGATCATTACAACAGAGGAGTTAAAAGGTGAGGTCCTGGTCCATTAAGATATCCCTGCAGGAACGCAAGAAGAACTTGTAAGTCAGGTTAAGCAGAACTTTTTATTCAAAATCAATATTCAGAGTCCTCTGAAAGTTCACATCTGTACACAAATTAGCCACAGAAACTGGTACAAGGGATAACACCACAGGTTATCTGAATGTAGGATGGCAAGAAATGGCCTCCTATAATTCGTTTCCACTTCAAAATGAATTGATGGATATCAGTTTTAGTGCTCTGAGAAAAAGTGGCAAAGAGCATTACATATACAACAGATGGCACAGACAAACTTTACAATTCAAATTCTAGCACAGACAAACCTTCAATTTCCTGTGAGAGCTGAGGGTGAGCAGACTCAGTGCATTATATGGCAAGTATATGCAGAGGAGCAGACCTGGTATAGACTGTAGGCATGTAACATTGAAACAGAAAAGACAAGTTACAGGCAGACAGAGCTACAGGCTCTCAGCTCAGCTTGTTGAATTACTCTAAAGAACTGTCTATGCTCCGTCAGAAGGGCTTTCCCCATGTGTCCCATTGCTTTTTCCAAAATGCAGAAGAAATCCTTTCATGAACTGAAATTTAAGATTTGATAATTTGTTGCCAATTTGGCAATGTTGTGCTTCATACCTTTTGTAGCACACGGCAGCAGAAACCAGAACCAAAAAAGGTAAAGCTGAAATAAATGCATAATGAAGCTTGTAGGTATTTATGCCCCATTCTCACCTGGTATTCACTCAGCTCATGTAGGGTTAGGTGTCCTAAATCATACAGCACTCTCAAAGATGCCACAAAATCTAATTTAAAGCCAGCAACTGGCCCACTGCAGCTAATAGGAGAGTATTTGGCAAACTTAATGAAACCACCTTGCAATTTCATCCTAAATATTCAAGGTTAAACAGGGGCTAAAAGGACTTTATCATTCCCTAACAATACCTATACCATTATCTATACCCAGTCATAAGACACATGTGCAACTCCAAACCTATACTCCTTTTTAAATGCCTGTATTCTCAGTGTTGATCTGTAAAGGACTACTACTAGGATGGCACATAGCATCCTGGACAATGAGATTATGAGAAATTTACATTAATGTAAGCTTCCTAAGGGATTATTTAGAATGGGGATTAGGGAGCTTTATGAATTTAAAATTTCATTCAATTTCTTCATCTTCTCATCACACAGAGGGGAGAACCCAGTGGCTCACAGGGGGTAGCATGATCATTTTGAACAGCCTTCTTTGTGGGGAGCTCTGCTATGCTCACCAGCGTATTAGCCTGTAAGAATTAGGAGGAAATTTTGCAGCATATGGAAAACAGCCCTTATGCTCCAGCCAGCGGGAGGTGTAACTGCTGCTCTGCCTCCCCAGTGGGTTGAGCCAGCCTCTTACTGGGATGATGATTCCTCGGGCAAGGTACGTATCTGTGAGATTACATCTTCCAAAAGTAGAAGTGCAGGTACTGGTTTGCTTTTCATTATTCACCTCCACGCTCCTTCCTGTCTGCCATGCCAGCTCCTCAGAGATTACTCATGCCCTGTCAGCTGCCTACCTGATCCAATCAGTCCCCCAGTTTGGAAAACTGGGATAGTTCTGTACCATCCACTTGCCTGGTTCATAGGCTTTAAATATAAGCGTCTTTTTGCCTTTTTTTTCTTTTTTTTGAGTACCAGATATTTGCATTCTTTAAAAGCATTTCCAGCTCTAATGGGAAAAGAATGAGTTGTGGTCTTCAAATGAACCCCATGTTTCTCTCTCTCTGTGGCGATAGAATTGGAAGAATGTACACAATGCAGAGATCTGCCCTTACTGACTTCCAGGGGGGTTGTACACTCAGGCTGTGTGTGGACTAACCTTTGCAGACATGGTACAAGACTTAAACCTTCAAAATTAAGTACTTAGAACCAAAATGGATTAACAGAGAAATTATACGTTCACTTCCAGGAAGCCTCTATTTCCTGTAGCATCATATCTGCAATTCTTTCCATTGTGGGTTTCATTACCAGTCGTTAGCATTGAGTGACCTCTTTTACTCCTAATGCATTTGCCTGTAACTGGATGAATGCCAATTCTCACATGAGTTTAATATTGCTTATATCCTACACAGGGTACACCAAAGTGTAAAAATGGTGCTTTCTGACAGTAGATCAGTTTTCAGAGAGCAGCATATAGTCAATGCAGCTGCCTGCCTGACCCAAGAGCTTCTTACTTCACACCACACTTGTTGCACTGTACCTACACTTTGGCATGGGGTGCAACTGTGGAACGGAGAGGTACAAAGAAAAGGAGCCGTAGGAATGAAAGGGTGCCATTTTTTATTCTGCTATTAGGATATGCAACTGGGCTGCTAGCCCATACTGAAGTGTATTTCACTGTTGCAGCTCTCTACAGCAAGCAAACAAAAAATATCTAATAAGGTAGGCTGACTTGCACTGCTATCACAGATACTGCTCAAAACATAGATGCATCTAAAAATCAGCTTCAGCTCATCTAACCCAGCTGTTTTGAAAGGATTTCTCCCCATGCCAGACTCGAGCAGGCTGAAGAGGACATAGACAGTTGCTTGTATTTTAGCAAACTCAACATTTCTACAATTTATACAAATTCATGAGGTTTCAGTAAGTGACATTTTGGCAAGCTCAGCACTTGTACAACTTACAGTCTTAAGGCTTCACTGAGTGACAGCTATATTGCTACTTAAATAGGAAGCCGTTATGTATATTCAGACAAAATTAAGTGAATAAACACATAAACTTACTTTAACCATGTAATAAAATGGCATCATTTCTCATGGGGAATGAAGAAAAGCATATCTCAGAGAGAAAAATAAAACAACCCAAAGACCAAACACAAAGTAGCAGAAAAGCCACAAGGCAGAATCTCTGATCACTTTTTTTCTTGAGGTAGGTTTGCAGCACTAAAGTCAGCTCTACTGAGCTGAAAGTTTGATTTAAACATGGGGTGCTGAGAAGTGGGGCTTCCTGCCACATAGCCCAGCATATCCCTCTGTGGATTGTAACTGATGGCATTTTGGATTAATAAAATATCACACAAAAAATGTTATCACCTGCATGAAGACCTGTCAGTGGCTGAATACACCACGTGTTGGCACAGGGCACTGTTTTCAGAGAGATAAGAATTGTAGGCTAGATACTACTGACATTGCCTACTGAAAATGAGGGTTCAGGTACATGATTTCTCAGATTTCAGTGTGGGATCTGAATGATTCCAAATACTAGGCAGGAGTTTGAAATTCCTGAAATAGTGTCCATGGTATTGCAAAGACTGTAGAAAATTCATAGAGTTAGCTATCATTGTGCTTAATACAATCACACTGATAAAGAGATGTATCCCATATTAGCCTTTGTGGTGGTCAAACAAGTATTAACAACACAGCACCATAGAAAATACTTCAATTGCATTTTTTTAATTGTGTTTCAGAAATATGTCTAGGTCCATTTTAAAACAACCACCTATGCTTCATTGCCTCAGCTCTAGTTTCCCCTGGCACAGAAGAGCAGGAAAAGTGCCTTCAGGAGCATCAACAACTTTCTGTACAGGAGCCTGTAGTTAAAAAATCACATGCTCAAAATGCAGGCTGAAAACCATGCAAGCAGCCTTACTTTAGCCTCTTGTTTGAATACACAGTATGAGCACAGTCTCTCTACAGACTATGACACTTTTTTCCTTTAATATCTGTCTGTTTTTCAGCCAGATGCTCTCTCTTTGGTTCTATCGGGAATATTTACATTCTTAAATATGTGCACAGCTTCTGCAGAGCTGGATTAAGACAGGATTCCATGTCTCCATGACTCCATGACAGGACAACCTCCATGGTTTTAAAGGGTGGCATACAACACTGGACTAGAACTGGGCACTTCAGTTAGATCCTTTAAAGCTATTTAAATGACCAACAAGGAAAATACACTTTTCAAAGTATCTAGGAAGCAAACTCGCCCCAGATCAGATATCCATACTCTTAAAAGTAGTTAGTGCTTATTTGCATCTTAAGGTATCTGAGTAGCTTTAAAAAAGCTCATCTTTAATTATTCTTTAGAGTCTGGACTCTATATTAACTATTTGTGAAGTGAAGTTCAGTAATTACAGTGAAAATATGCAAAGAAAAGAAAACATTTTAATTCAAGAATAGAGAAAGGGACTTATATGGGAGGATCAAATGACAGTTGCCACAGCCTAAAAAAAAGTATCAAGGAACATTAAGCAGCATTATTTTAGGACATCAAAGTTTATCTTCAGATACTTAAGGTGTGGCTGGAAAAATCCAAGTACTCACATTACAGTTTGGATGTGCTGGTGGGTTTTTTATAGTTGAGTATTACTGAAGGAATGTGTTTTTCAGATTTTATTCTCTTCCTATGAAATGTTCACAGCTGAGAAAATACCTTCAAACAGTCAACTGAAGCACCCTAGAAATAAAAATAAGGTGGGTTTAAAAAAGCCAGTTTACTTTCCATCAAGTACCTTGTTTCTCTACTCTTTATTTTACTAAATTCATTAATTATTACACCCAAGACAGATTTATGTTTGTTTTCCAGTCCTTTTCTTCATCAATCTCACTTTTTATTATCTGTTTAAAAGAAATGTTTCAATTTCTGTAGAGCACTGTGGGTTTCTTTCGAGCCAGATCTTAAGCTAACATTGACTTGAAAGCGACAGCTAATGAGTAGGCACCTCCATGTAGGACACACAGTACTGTTTTTTCATGTAAAGATAATTCACCAGCTGACAGCCTTCCCCCTATTTAAGTTGCTGACTGCACATGTATTAACTGAGCTGGCACATGAAAGCCTGTGGCCAGACAAGGCTCTGATCCTTGCACCAGGCACCCAGACAGTGTTACTTCTCTTGTTCCCAGGAGCATTTACACAAAATTTCCATCCTCTGAAGCGTTTTTTCCAAACTGGAGATACTCTTTTTAGCATTACACTTATATTGTCCATCCTGTATCTGCCTGTACTGCGAGCTCTGCTCCCCTCCTGTGCCTGCCCAGTCATTTCCATACAAAAAGGCTTTGTTCCAGATACTGGAGGCTGCAGTCAGCTCCTGTTCTAAGCAGGCATTTGAGCATACTCACATCCCACTGCAAGGCATTTCAGGCAATTAATTCCTCCTAGCTTATTACATGACTCTACTCTTCTGGAGTCTGATTCTGGTCAGACATCTTCCCAGATCTCTGACGTGGAGTGGAAGGTACTCTCTCCCGTCAACAGAACTGCAGTGCCCTGATGAACCACTTGTTCCTTAAATTAGATTATCTTGGAGTATTTACACCAAATATGCATGTACAGTACAAGTTTAGTGTACACTGCAACCCTGCAGAAAACTTACATGCAAATAATTTCCATCCCTAATTCCAGCTTGGAACTTAAGCATTGTAACGTGACATTTACATAATTATTTTCAAAGAATGAGACAGATCTTTAGCTAATAATTGCCTGTGCTGCTCTGCAAAGAAGCATGTGCAAGATTTATAGTCCATGTACCACATTCCAATAAAACAAATAGAAACTAAGCGTCCAGCTACACTTCAGTGTAAGTCTGCCAGCATCCTAGTTGCCTCCTGTGGCCTTTTTCTTTTCAGAGGACTCTTTGTATCCATGTTTCATTTTGGTAAAGGAAACTCAGATACAAATATCTGGATATTTTCAAGTACAGTTTTGTGTTTTCTTTCTGTTCCTATTTAGGTCTCAAAAATATTATAGCCGTGATTTAACAGCCTGTGTTGTGTGTAAGGAAGAAAATAACGTAAAAGACTGTAACAGAAAGCAGGAATTTATGAGTCCAGTTAGGCAAAAAGGTACTTAAAACTGGCAGGTATGGGGGCTTATGCTTTTATTGTCACTCTCATTTTAGTTATGTTATGACACCCAGTTAGGGGCAATAATCTCATTGTTGTAAGCATTGTTCTAATTCACACTGATTTCAGAAAGGTACACCTTTTTCTTGACTACCTCTGCAGCTGACATAAAATGTAACTTCTCTTTTGCTATAATCCATAATTGTGAGTTTACTGAAGAGAGAGCTTTACCTTCTGCAACTGACCCAGGAAAAGCTTGCTTTGAAACAAGTGCAACCATGGATGTGGTTTGAGATCCACATGAGGTTTCTGCACAAGGATGCTGTGGATTTCAGCCTAGATTCTGGAACTCTTACTTACCTCACGGTCTGCAGAAGCACCATTGCAGCTGGTGCTTGGGCTGGCGTGAGAAGATCCCTGGGGACCCTCCTTTGCTTTGGGGAATTTATTTATTTATTATATTGCAGTGAATTGCAGTGCAGTGCAATTTCCTGTTTTTTCACAGTGACCTGTGAGAACAGTTTATCTGTCCTTTCCCAGCATATGTCAGAGGCAGAAATAAGTCATTAAGGGACTAGCAGAACTTGAATGGTGCTAGCCTCTGCCTCTACTTGAGAGAGCAAGCACATTAGCTGCTGACATCTGTGGCAGACAAGCCGCACTTGCAGGAATTTGTAATACAAGCCCTATAACTAACCAGCAACTTGCTCCATCACTCCCAAAGGTTTAGCTGTTGTTGTAGTTTTCATAGGAAGAAGGAACAAGAAAAACATGAGCCAAGAGGCTGCAGTGTTACAAAACATTTCTGTTTATCTGAAAATGTCACACTGGTGACATCCTGCAATCTCAATGATGCAAACCCTTCTCTGGTTAGGGAAGAACATTAGCAAACAGCCTAGCTAGGTAGTCAGAGATGCCTTTTATAACATAAAAATCAATGAAACAGTACTGAAAGCATGCACAGGTGGGTAACGTATGCTGAAAGTACCCAAGAAACTTAGTTGTCTCACCTGTGAAAAGACGTTTCTTTTTGTTAAGCTACGTTGTGGATCCTAGTAAATGCACTAAGGCCTATGAAATTATCAGATACAATCTACCCCTCTTACAAAATCGAAGCCACCTGGTTTTCCAAATGCACATGTTTGTTTGCAGCAAGGTTGTCACTGTAACATTTGGTTTCCCTATTTCTACTGTGAAGAGAGGCAAAGGTACTAACCCTGCTTCCCAGACAGGCAAAAGGGAGCCAGTTGGCAGTGCTTCAGGGCAGCACAACCATGATGGTGGTGGGGATGGACTGTGGTGACAGCCCTCTGTGACACTGTGGCTTGTCCACATTCAAATTATCTCATTCCTCTTCCTCTACATTTTTAAAAATTAAAATAGTCAAAAGCCTGCCAGGCTGCCTTTGTATCACTTGGAAGTCTCAATGAAAATGAAATGTAGCACAGCACAAAGTCACGCTTCCTGAACGTCAGTTTGCCTAAGAAGTCATTAATTTGGTACACGTCAGGGGGTGGGTATCTTGATTTCAAGGGTCAGCAGTGAGTTGTTACCCAAACTTGTGTCAAAAATAGTTGATGGAAATCCAGGTGGGAAATGCTACGACCTATGTAGACAAGACTGGAAAGAATCAGGTTTTGAAAAGGGGAAAGGACCTGGTTTTGGTTTGTATCTTTGCTACAAGACTATATGCTTTCCTCTTTTCCCTTCCAGTCTTTCTGTCTAGGTTTATGTCTAGTAAGAGATGAGTGAACTGGGCCAAGTCTACAGAATGGGATAAAATAGCCAAATATGCAGGGCAGGATAAATGGGAAAGAATGTTTGGAGCCCATGTGGCATTAGAAAGATTGAGAGTGGCAAACTTCAGAAGGAGATGAGTAAGAAATGAAAAGAAGGATAGTATATCCTTTATACCATTGAATAAAGTCAAAGAAAAGCTGAGGCTGGACAACAGTAACAGCCCTAGCACCTGAGTCACATGAAAGCACACTCTGGCCTTGCTGGCTCCCTGGCTGGTTACAGTTTTCTTATCACCTGCCTTGACAAAGCCACTGTGCCTCTGAGCACACAGGAGATGCCTGGGTAGCCTCTATTTCTGGACTTTCATAACTGAAAGCATCTGTATCAATTAGACTCTATTACTAATACTTGGAACTTCTGTCATTTTTAAATGGGAAAACCTTAAAAGCATTTGCGAGTCTCACCTCTAACACTTCTATTAAGTGTTATCATGTATGGTTATGACATTGTATTAAAGAGTATCTCCAGGAAATATTTAATTAGTGAGTCAGCAGTTTCATAACTCAGAGCTCCTCTCTGTCTTCTTGTAGCTGCGATGCTGTAACTTTGCTTTTGCTTTGCTTTTTCCACCACAGAAAGTGCGTAAATGTACATTGCCAACACAGATTTTTAGTTAGCTAAATCATTCAAGTGTTTTAAATCTATTAATAAGCTGGTCATTAACGAATCACTGATGTACTTCTCAGCTACTCAAGCTAAGAAACTATAACTGATGATCTAGAAAAGCATCAGCATGTTAAGAAAAATTAGCTGGAGAAGAACAGCAATTGGTCACTTCAGCAGTGCCCACCAATCTGAACAGAAAGATTCACCAATGCCAGCTTTAACTAAATTACCAGAAATCAGATTTTGACACAGACTAATGTCTAGGGGAAGTACCATGAAACTTCTACATGGGCAGCATACATCTCTTGTTCCTTAAGTTATTACTGGAAGATTTTATAGAACTGTTTAAAATGGATCAAATTTGGGATGCTCCAGAGCAAAATCTGGGGTGCAGACTCTCCTGGACTCAGAGGGATTAATTTTAGACCTAGCACTTATTTGTATAATGGAAAAAAGCAAACCTATGGTCCAACCACTCTGCTTGCTTGGGGAAAAATACGGTTTAAATCAAGATCCAAATTCTGAGCCCTGGCTAGGCCCACCCCCTATAGCAAGAAGGCTGAAAATGTTAGGTTTAATGTTGAGGTGATGCATGGAAGCCCCTGGTCAGCCCTTGTGTGTTTCTGGGTGGGAAGTAGTGGGACAATGGGGACACAGGACGGGGCAGCATGGGGTGGGGCACAGCCCTAAGGTCCACACACCCAGCCAGAGACTGCTGGGGAGAAGTAAAATGAAGAGAAGGCAAAAAGGGAGGTGGGAGTTACCTCATGACCTCCATCAACCATAGCACTGTGGACCCTCGCCCCAGCCACTGTGTCTTGGTTGGGCTTGAGACCCTTTGTCGCCTGTCATCTACAGCCAACATCAGACTGCTGTCTGAGTGCTCTCCAGCTAAGCCACCTGCTCTTAACAAATTTTGTGGTTTTCTGCTTTTTCCTCTTTCCTGGCTCAAACCAGCCCAAAATACTCAGCTGCAGGCTGCTGAACGGACCAGACATTTTTCACGTTGGCTGGAGACAGTCCCACTCAGGGGGTGCCTGTTGGAGTCATAGATGCACACAGTGTCCCACCACACTGGGGGAGAATTACAGCTTGAAAACCAAGGCACTGTTGAAATTTGCTTGCTCAACCACCCTGAAAAGCAATCTAAAGCCTTCCTGTTAACACACATAAATGAAATTTCTGTCTGACTTGTATTTGTGTGATGTTTGTCCCCATGACACTGCATGAAGATGAAGATAGATGGTACTAAAGTCAGGAGTCAAAGAAGTAGAGGAGAGTAGGAGTGTGCTCACCTATAGCATAAAGGTGCTTCAGCGAGGGAGTGCTTGAAGAGCAACTTCTTTTTTTTTCCTCCTCCTTGCTGTTGCAATCATTGCTTGCTTGACAGGCCCAGACGGAATTACATCACTTCCTAAAACCCATCAAAGAGAGTCCATCTCCTCAAGAAATGCAGCTCAGATGCACCCCGGCAGGAAACAGGAAATGTAAATGTTTGGGTGAAGCAGGGAGCCAGCCGAAGCGCCCCTCGGGTGGGAGCACCACCAAGGTAACATGCGAAAGCAAAACCTCATCGTGCTGCTTTCTGCCCTGTCACTGGCTGGAGAATCTGCTGGGAATGGTGAGTAAGGAAGCGCCTTTTTCCTCTGAGGTGGGACCGTGTTTCATGCCTGCAGTGCTGGGACCGAGTTGGAGGGCAACACCCTCCAAACTGAGCATGAGGGAGATTTGTGGGGACTTGCTCTGTGCTGCTTTTCGCTGTACTTACCTGCTCTGTTTTCAGTTCACTCTTTCCAAGGTTTGACTTTTTCCCCCTAGATCTAACCCCGAACAGCAGCGACCAAATCCTACAATTCCCACATTTCCTAAATTGTGGGTGCGCACGGAACCTTAGTTTCCATGCTGGCCCACCATACATTTTGGTTCTAATTTTAATCATTTATTGTACTGTTTAACCTCACACCCATACTATCGGCAAAGTGAAGGACAGAGTAAGGATTCCATTCAAAAACTGTCTGCTGCTTTCCGTGCTCTCAGTGCACTGAAACCGGTTTAACAAAAGATCAGCTGGCTCTGGAGATAAACACTTTGAATTCTCAGCCCCAGAATGAAGTGGTCAGCACCGTGGGTTTAGGTACTGACCTTCTGAAGGAAAGAATCATGAATGGGAAAGCCGCTTGCAACAAAATGCTGAAGCATTGGGCTCTCAGCTGTTCGCAGGGGGTAGTTCGTTCCACTGGCATTTTGGCAGCCAGTGACTGCACAAGACAGGCAGCTCTTTCAGTAAAACCTTGCCAGGTGGTGTTTATATGCCTTTTGGTGTCAAGCAAATCACTGCCTTAGTGCCTCAGCATGGACTACAAGTGTTTGCTGCCTTTATGCTGCTGCAGTGAGTGGGAGCTCTCCAGAAAGCCAGGAGAGGAGATGATCACTCTCAGCTATCACTGGACTTCCACTATTAAGAGTTTAAAATGCATGGTGAAATAGGTGATTTGGTATGGGTAGTTTTGCTCTGAAAACCAGTAACATAAGCAGGGTGTAAAACTGTGCTGCTGGCTCCAGGTGTGATGCTGAGCTGCTTGCAGTCGGCTTTAGGATTCTTGCTTAGCTATAAGGGTGAGCTAAATGAGGTATGAAATGGCTTGGTCTTGTCTGCATTACTACAGCCCTGCTGCATTACAAACATGTTAGGAAAATACTCTGCAAGCATTGAATGTAGCTCAGAATCAAGGTGGTATGAGGAAAAAATCCTGCCATGGACAGAGCAAACTGGAGGTCCCAGGGAAACAGAGGGGCATGATGCAAGCAATGGAGAGTGATCAGGTTCTGGCCTCCTTTGCTCATTTGCAGTGTACTGATCACTAGGACTTCATCCCCATCTCCACTGTGAAGAGGAACACCTTAGTCCCCGACTCCCCCAGCCCACAACTGGACTCCCCTTGCCCTTCTTTACAATGGGCATTATAGGCTGCACTGTGCAGATAGAACATACCAGGTGCCCCAACCCACTGTCTTTGGAGGCTTCCTACTGGTAGGTCCACCCATAAATTCTAGCTGATTTTGAAATGGTTCCTCCATGAAAGTGAGTCAGTCCTGACAGAGCTCTCCCTGAGCTGTTAGCCTAGGTTCTCCCGAGTCAGATCCCAGCTGCTGGGGAAAGGGAGGAGAGCACCCATGAGGAGAAGAGCAGTGTCACTTCCCCCCATACAAAGGCAGCTCTTTGGTTGTGCAACCAGGTTTATGTAGAGGTTTATGTGTCCCACAGGCACTGGTGGGTTGGGAGCCCATCTGCTGAGGGCAGCCTCCCAGAGGGGTCCTTCGCTCTCACCCCTCCTCATTTACAAATCAACAGGGCAGGACCTTTAAAAGAGCTTTATTCCTTCTTCCAGTCTCAGGCACAGCCTTCAACTTTAAAGCAGTCTGCTGTCTAGAAGCCACTTACTCTTATTGCCTATTTTGTATGATTAAGTCTTGCAGCATAGACAGATTGAAGCCTTTGTAAGTCCTGTTCCTATACCATGCTGGAGCCTTGTAAAACCCTAGCCTTGCCATTTGGATTATGATTAACAGATGTTTTTTTCCCAGCTATGCTATAATTACTCTAAGCCAGCAGCTCTTAGAGCATGCCTGAGGTCTCCGCTCCAGGTGATGGTGTTCACTGCTCAGCCTCACAGCAGCCCTAAAAGTCTACCTAGGTATGTTCTGACCCTAGGAGCAGGTATTCAGGCCCTTACTATAGCTTACAGGAAAAGGCTGTGACCCTGAGGCCATTTCCCAGGGTATGCCATGTCCTGCAGTGTTTAGTGAAACATGTGGAAAATCGCGGCATAAGTGGTCTGACATGAGGAGCAAGAAAATGTGTGCAGGAGAGAAGCAGCAAAACGTGTGAGATTGTTAACTGGGAGAGCTGGGATGGTTGCAGGTATTGCTGTATTTTGGCTGTGTCTCTGAGCTGGCATTTAGAGCTGTTGTTCGAAGAAACATTCCTATCAAAGATCAGGACTTTCAGCAGCTTTTACCATAAGCACAGGCAGCCATTCTGTCTTCAGTAGAGAAGTGCCCTTTAGGTTAAGTTCCTTACAAAGCCAAGGTCTCCTAGGAAGTGATATTTTTGACCTGTTACCCCTAGAGTAAATAACTTGCGAATGGGTTTGAACCCATCAGAGTCACCTTCCCTCTAACAAAGCAACATGAGAAATAAGGATTTGCTACATCTCTTTCCAAAGTGCAGCCCCCTAAAAGCAGACTAAACCCCTTTCTACTGAACACATCAATTCCTTGTACATATTTACTCTTATTTCTCCCTTTTATCCACACACACAAGCTTCCACTGTGTTTTATTCAAGTGCTTCAGGGATACTTCAGAAAATCTCTCCCTTACATCAGCAAGACTGTATACTAAATTTCAGTCAGTGACACCAGTCTATTTTCCTTCAAGAGATTTTATGATAGCTGGAGAGCCTCTGGAGCTTTTGAATCTTTAATTTCAGGGTCCTCCTGAGAGTAAGGAGCACTGAGAGAGCTGCATCACAGTGAAGTCACACGGGTATCACTGGTGCAGAGCTAGAAGACCACAAGATTAAGCAGATGCAACTAAATGCATAAATTTGTCTGGAAAACCTTTAGTACTGGGGGTGAGAAATGAGACTACAGGTTCACGGTTTGACTCTAAGATGTATAACTAAATTTGCAACACCGGCATTTAACACAGCCCTTCAGCTGGATGGCAGTACAGTGAGGAGAAAGCAGTTTCCATCATCTGTAAGTGAGCTTAAACAGTTGTTTCCTCTTTCAGCTCATACCTAGATAACACTTTCTAAGCACCCCATTTTAATAGGATCTTGTCTACAGATTAGCCATCCTGAAATGTTTGTGTTCCTCATCCGAAGGGCGTACACACCCAACAGCTAGCCTGCAGGCTTTTAAGGATTCCTATTCTAGCCAGACTGACATGCAGGACCTGCAGCAACAAGCAGCTGGGCAAGCCCTGGCTACGGCAAGAACAGCCCTTCTTACAGCAAGAAATGTAGGGAGAGGAACAGAACAGGGATGAGTCAGGCAAGAAGGAAAGAGGATCATACAGACCACGTGGAGTGGTATGATTGATACCACAAGAGGAATGTGTGTATGTAACAGAGTGATACAGGACATGGTAACTTTGCATACACAGCTTTATAGCCTTTTCTGTTTTGTCATACTCTTGTGAGCCTTCCTTTCACTGCACTTTTATAGCTTATAGGAGAAACAAAAAAACCTTTCAAACTGGTAAGCTTGATTATACCATTGACTTTGCTCTTGCTTTTTCTCCATACCATCCTTTCCTTTTTCTATAAGCAGGTACTATAGCATGATTTAAAAGATTCCCTACAGAGACTCTTTCCTCGAGTCTGATGAGGAGACAGCAGGAAGACTGATGATTTTACACAGAACCAAATGTGCTGACTGCTGGCTATTTTGCCTTGCCTCCCATCCAGCTGAAATCAGAAACCTGTTTGCCCGCTTACTTCAGCAGGTAGCTCCTATCGCCACCTCTGAGTGCTATGGCATAAACCTCAGAGGAAGAAATGCTGCAACAGCAGAAATACTGTCTGTTTGTTTGAGATGCAATTGTCTGGACTGCAATCTGTAAAGCTGGGTAGATTCAACTCCCTCTGTTTGCTTTGAAAGGCAGGCTTAGGAGCAACAGACAGAAGAGCTAGAGGGAGGCGTGTTGAGGCAGCAGGTGAAAAGCAGGAAATAAGAGCAATACCCTTGCAAGAACATTGTGCAATTGGCTGCCCTTCTGCTGAAAGACTTATTTAATCCACTTGCAGAAAAGATCTCTGTAAGAGGAAATGGTTTTCACAGAAGAGATGCTGTTTTGTTCCTGAAATTACACAAAGTGAACAAAAATACGTGGCAGCAAGGTCACTCCCTGTGATTTGACATTTTCTTTGCCTAGACTAGAAAAGATAATTCTATCTCACACAAAGACAAATTATCTGAAATCTGCTTCACAGCCCAAACCCAGGCAAATAAAAGTACCAGAGACACTGGAAAAGACTTTCTTGGAAACCAAACACAGCATACACTGCAGCTGAAAGTTCAGCACTGCAGTTAATGAGGTGTGACTGGTTGCTTTTGCTTTCAAGTCACACCACACTTTAGACATTTGAAAAATCCATTTTATCTCTAAGAGTAAATGAAAAATAAAGGCATTTTCCCCACAAACTTTCCCATTTGTATTATTTTAAGTGATGGATTTGCCAGTATATCAAATGCAGCAGATGATAGGTTTCAAGGGCAATGGCTTCAATGGCTAAAGAAGGAAAATGAAGCAAGGTCATTGATGTAGCTTGGTGGGGCTGTGGTGGTCCATAATGCCACTGTCTGTGGCATGGACATCTCTACTAATATCTCCCTGGTCCATGCAATAGCAATAGAAACAGAGCAGCTGCAGGCACTGGGGCTATATAGTACCTTGGGGAAGAAAAGTCAAGTGGCCAAACTAATAATGGAGAGGAGTGCTCCCTCCCATCCTCTGGAATAGGATTAAGGACTACCATCAAATCATGGGAAGGGGCAGAGGAGCACATACGTAAAGGGGTCATTACCTGCAAGGGAGGCAGAAATTATGTTTTGCTCTTGAGTGAAATACTAAATACAGAAGAAAATGACAGACTATCGATATGAGGTGCTTTGCCACTGAACACCTGACATTTTCATTGCTGTATTATGGTGAAAGAGTCTTGTGAAGGTTGCAGTATTAATAAATAATATCTAATGTTTGAATATAGTATTTAAGTATTAAAATCCTTTCCTAGCTTTTAGGAAAGGACGAAACAATCATGTGCCTGAGTAATAAGCATGGCTTAAAAATCTAAATAAATTATTGCTATCATACTCTAAGAATTTTATTCATTTGAAATTGGGTTTCCTGGAATATGATCTCATGAGATACTCATCTCCTCTTTGAGACAAATCTGTCAGGAGAGGAGATGCTGCAGAGTGGATTAAGCAAGAGCTAGCACTCTAATCCCAGTTTTTCTCTTTCAGTTGGTGTCCCTGAGAAGGACAGCATCCATGTCCTTCTGATTTCTCATTTGTAAAATGGAGATAACTGCTCATCTCTCAGGGCCATTATGAAGATTAATGTGTTTACAAAAGCATTTAAAATGCTAAGTACTGTTGGTTCCAGTCCTGTGAGATTGAAAATGCCAGCACTGAAATGCTGAAAACCTTAAGCTCTTGCTAACTCTAGTGGAAACTACGGCTGCCCAGCATTTTATGAGAACAGGGAGAAACAGGTCATTGAAAAAGTCATGAAATCCCATCTTGCTTTATTGCATAAAATGAGAGACGCAACACACCAGCATTGTATCTGAAAGGGCAGATAACAAAAAAATCCTCATTTAATTTTATGCTAAGAAAATTACTGAAGGCTTTGCATTTGGAAACACACTTGTGTAATTTACCTAAGGACTGATTCCTGCACTTTTGGCTACAACAGGATTTTTAGCATCAGTATAGATTACAGTATCAGCCCAGAATTTGCTGTACTTGTTTTGAACTTTAAATTCCGTGACAGTCAGTGGACTTTTAATTAGCCTCAAAAAAAGGCTTGCTTCACTATTACTAATATAGCAAATTTTAGCCATTTTTCTTGCAAAATGCATGGTAAACAAGACCAAAACCCAAATCAAGGTTCAAAACCCCCAGTCTTAGCATCTGTGAAGCATAACCAGCACTGACTCTTTACCCTACGCTCCTTAGGATTGGACAGGGGAACAGTTAATTGCACCTGTATCCGGTAAAGTCCCCATGTTACTGCCACCTCTTCATGTCCATGCAGAAATGAAACTCAACAGCTTCTGCAGGCTTCAGACTTCTTTTCACCAGTTCTGTTTCTCAGTGAAACAATTTAAATTTGAGAAAGAATCAGTGAGATGAGTGAGCTGGAGGAATTGGTGAATCAGAGATAATGTTCTCCCTGAAGAGAGTACTAACTCCTTGGATAAGCAGAAGGATGAAAGAGGCTGTGGCTGTACATGCCACAGCTGAGGAGCAAAACAGTATCATGTAGTTTACTGAGATGTAGAAGACCTATGTGAGAGCAAAACCAGATGCCAACCTGCAGGGAAAAAAGTCTATTTGTGCAAGACAGCTGCATGCAGACAGACCCCACACTCCGATATGTCCCAGTGAAACTTGTGAAGAACATGGTCAGGACTGTAAGATTTTGTGACAAACTTGCAATTTAATTTTACATCTGATGCCCCAGACTCTAAATATGATGTCTGTGGAGCATCTGTTTATTTCTTTTTAAGAAAATGAAAAGTAAATATTAAAGCTGTATACTTTGACTCACTGATAACGCTAATAAAATCCACAAAATACTAAGTTGTCCTCATATATTTGGCAGGCTTTGAAAATGATGGTTCAGGAGATGGATCACCAATATTACCCACTGTTACAGTAACGCCTCCTGCTACACATTCTTCAACTGCAGATGGCCACGAGTCAGTACTGGGCACTGCAGGCACTACTGAAAACGGCTCTGAAGCAAGAAGTACTCCAAGTACTGAACTGGATATCGTAAATGATCAAGACAGCCTAGAAGCAGCAGAACAGTCTATCTTGATATATGTTGTCCCTGTTGTGCTACTGGTCCTGCTGATCTTGCTCATCGTATTTTTTGTAATACATCATAAAAGGAAAAAGTCTAAGCAAGGTAAATTTGTCTTCACATGCATCAGAACGATATTTTTAGGACACACTTGACCTTAACAAAATGTTATTTGGCAGCATGGAATGCCACATTTAGGATGTACTTCTCTGGTTGTAGCTGCGTGTTTGACAGATAGGAAAGGGATCCACCAACAGCCAGCAGCACACATCCTTCCTTGGGTCGGAGCTAGTTCTGCTCCTGCTCACACTGCACACTCATGAGAGCCATAGCACCAAACTTCAGCTCCTGTCAATGTCAGGAATGGTGTATGGATGCAACCATGTGGCTACAAAAGCTTATTCTGTCTTTATACTTGGTAACTTTATGCAAGGTGAATTTAATGCTTCTATTGCCTATATTTCCCACAAGATAAAGCTGCATCAGTAAAATAACAAGCAGTAGCATTTTAAAGAACACATTTAAGGGCTTCTGTGGGGTGGTGGCAGCTATGAAGATACCACATAATGAGTTAGGAATCCCATGGTCAAAGTGCCTGGCTGCTATGATAGTGTGAGCAGTGCTTCCAGAAGGTGCCTGTATCTGTTAGCAAAGAAATTGGTAACATGGAGTATCAAGCCACAGAAAAAAACCTGAGGATTAAAACCACACAGTTGGTAAGTGAAGCCCTGAAATGGTCATATCAGTGTCTCTACAACCTTTGGAGGGATAGGAAACCATAGTGCTTTCCAGGAGCACAATCCTTAGATCTGTTGCCCTGCGCCTGCTTGTTCAGAGCTGGGATTTTGGGCTTCCTCAAAGCAGGTGCGAGAGCTCTGTAGCCCTGGGATGTCTCTGCAGTCTGTGAACATGCTGGAACAAGCGGGAGGCAGCAGCACCCCAGCAACAATGAATTAAAAATAAGCCGATTTAACACAGTATACAATGTGAAACCTATATGGAGTTCTTAATTCTTTTTTGAGAGCACTTAATTCCTGGAGGGGAAATTATTTGTCTGAATAATTGCTATAACACTATTCCCTCTCCACACCCCATCTTTACTTTGTCATAGGGTTGTAACAAACTTGGGATCCCTTATGACATCTGGCTAGTTCAGCTTCATTTGCCTAACTGAGCTTTAATCTGCCATGCAAGTCCATCCCCCCATTTTCTCTCCATGAGCAGCTCCCAGAGTCTCCAGGCAGAGACGGATTGCCTGCATGTCGTCTGCAGCAAAATGTCCCAGCACTTCAAGTAAATAATTTTGCAGCAGTGGTTTCTTTCCAGGATACCATTTCTCTCATGACATCTGTTTTGCTCAGGGAAGTGAGCATCTGCCTACTGCAGTGCTAACAGTTGGTTTCCTCCCAGCACGGCTGAGCTAAATAAACTGAGCACTGCTTTTAGTATGTTCAAGATTAAAAATAATGGGTTCCTCTGATAATTACAAACAGGATAAGATGTTTTTTCGTTCAACTATAACTATTATGCCTTCTGAAAATGCAACCTGTTTTACATAACACTATTCAAGGCTTGCTTGCAGTCTGGACAATTTACATACAAAAAGCAGAACTATGAACACTGAGTTTTTTCTTTTCTAGATGAGCTGGGAAGTGAAAATGTGAAAAGGTAAAGTTTATGACCATCTTTATTTTTACTATAACAGTGTATTAGGATTTTCAGCTCCTTCACTGTCCATTTTAATTTAACCATACACTAAACACCATTACCTTTTGCCATCAATTACTCCAGTCAACTATCTCTAGAGGTGGCTGAAGTGTGACTTCATTATCTAGCTGAAAGTGTATGACTAGAGCAGGAGAACAGGATTATGATGGCCAAGGTGAGCACTGCCCACAGTCACCCAGTGCCTGCCCTGGGCACTCCTGGCTCCATCAGCCACAAGACACCACAAGACATACAAAGTGCCCCACAAGCAAAGGGGATCAGTTTGCAGGCTCGGCACAGGCTTTTACTATTCAGAATAAGCTCTGTGTCTTGCTCCCCTGTTTTTCAAGTTTGTCTTCTCACTCTGAGTCGAGGTAGAAAGGTTCAACCAACTCCCATGGAAACAATGCCTTCACTGCTGGGAAAACAAGCCAAAAGCTGCATGGTTCTTAGAATGATAATTTTTACTGGTACCTTCTGTTTAGCAAGATGGAGCTCACTAATGCTGGAAGTTATTAAATTGGCTTGACAGGGTAGGGCTGGGGTGCTAAAAATATTTTTAATACCATGTGACTCCAGGAATGATCAGTAAAGAGAAGCTAAACAGAAGCATTTAAATAAATGCAGAGTTACTCTAGTCATGACCTTTCCTTATGAAGTTGCTGCCAACAGTCACAGCTAGGACAAAACTCCAAACAACAGGAGTTTTGCCACATGTTCCAGCAGATCAAACTGTTTCAGTTTTCTGTTTATAGAAGGGACAGTTCTCAAGTAGCTGCAGTGGTCCTGGGCTCTGCCATACCCTGGGCTGCCCCTTCTGAGTCCCTCTGTATGCAATGTCCCACCCAGCCCTGCCTCTGCTAAGGACTGGCATCTCACCAGTGCTCTTTTGCATCTATGCGCAGCCATTTCATTCACACCCATTGGGCTGCCATCTTCTCAGATTACTAAACTAGGATAGCTTTCCAGAGTTTATTTGTGTGTCTGGAATTATGAAAGGCTCATATAAAAATAACTAAGTTGTAAGTTATCAGAATTAAGCATTTTGTGTAATGCCTTTTTTCCCCCCTGCCTCCTTTCAAGTCCTATTTTTGAAGAAGACACACCCTCTGTTATGGAGATAGAAATGGAAGAGCTTGACAAATGGATGAACAGCATGAACAAAAATGGTACACGGTAACCCCTCTACTCCATTACCCTTCTAGCTGATGTAGATCCCATGCATACAAAATACTTTACATCGATTTTCTATGTGTGTCACTGCTTTTCCTATAACATTTCTAGTTGTGTTCTTGGCTCCCTACTACTAAAATAGCAGTACAAATGTCAGGGGTAGAATTCTTGAGAGTAATATTTTAGTTTGTGTGGGAGCTTATTTTTAACATATGATAGAATATCATAAATGTTTTCAGTTTCCAGTAGACACTTCTATTAAACATGTATAGCTGTGAACAGTATTTATATTTTTAAACACATTTTAAGTACTAAGCACTAGTTTCTTTGACGCATCTAGTCCTTTCAGTCTTCAGAGTTTCTACACTTTTTTGCTCCACACTGTGCTATTGTAGATGCATTTACTCATAATTTAGACCACCATTTATTTAAAATTGCTGCCTGGATCCTATGAATGCATCCCTCCCCTCTTTGAGACCTTTCCCTTGCTTGCCATCTCTACTGCATGAAGCACAAGCCGCTCCAGCACCATTCATCATCTATATCCTCTCTGGCAAATCTATCAGCCCATGAAGCAATTAGCACCCAAGGTAACTAACAGCAGCAGCATCTTTAGCTCCTTCTTAACTTGAAGTATCTTTTCTTCCCTCCCCCCATTTTCCTCCCAAATGAAATCTCCTGGTCAAAATCTCCAAGGACCCTGCATCCTCCTTCAAGATTCTCCTCAGAAATCTCAGATCTTTGGTGTGAATTAAGAAGCCTGATTTTGAGCTGCCAACAGCTTATTACTGCCTAAGGAATGCTGAAATGCTGTTTTATTTATTTATTTATTTATCATTCTTGGTTTCTTGCCTTAATATCCAAAGGGCTCATTGGCCTGACCTCCTAGGGATGCTTTGTTTTTCAGGACATAAAACTCTCTGGAGCATTTCTTTGCATCAGCAAAGGGTTTTAACCTTCGCGGTCTGTAAGCTCTAGCAGAAAACATGTGCTAAGTGGCAGTAGTGAACTAGAGGCATTAAGTATAGTATATGCAGAACCCATGCTGTAAATTAATTCTTTTAAAAGTTCTGTGGACAGATGGGAGAACATACATATGTTACATATGTGAGAGTTTTTTTTGTTCCCCAAATTCCCAGCTGGACTATAAAGCATAGGTGCAGCTATAAGCACTAGAAGGTTAACAAATAGTCCTCCCCATGGCTGTTTATAGGAAACAGTGCTCAGAAATAGTTAATTTGTATAGGTGTGCATAAACAACTGAAATACATATAATAAAACAACTATGGCAGCACCAATCAAAGGGGAAGGAAGATTTAAAGTTTATCATTCATGCTATAGGAACCATACTATTTTGCAGATAAAAAGGTGCAGAAAAGCATTACAATTTTACATTCTAGAGAGACTGCGTGCTAGAGCTGACACAAATTTAAAATGTATGTGGAAGAACCACAAGGAATAACTGTAGTGTTGTTTCTTACCCTCTTACAGCTGACTGTGAATGCTTGCCTACTGTAAGAGAAGAAGAAAAAGAATCCATTGCCAACCCAAGGTACTTTTATTTTGTTGTATAATTTGAAGAAATACAGTCAATGTCACTTCAAAATAATATCTTCTTTAATATATAATTATATACAGATAGATTCTTTGGTCTATTTAAGTTTAATCTTTTATAGAGAGACTTTGATTTCCTTTTATAAAGTTTGACACTCTTATTTCTAAACCAGTCTCTGCCTGTAAATCGCATGGCTAAATAATCTTGTGGTTGTAAACCTGTGCGAGACAGACAACCAGATGGCACAGATGGAGTTTCACTTGCTGATCAGACTTTAGTCACAGCTTCTCAAGGTGTTAATACAAACATTCAGCATAGCTTTCTTGACATTACTCATTGACACCCAGCTCCCTCTGCTACTGGGCACCTGTAGGTCCCCAAGAACCACTGCCAGATGTTTTGGCTGGAGTTGTGACCTGTTGGACAGGGGCTTGTGTGACCCAAAGAGAAACCCAAAGGATTTTCCCAGTGCCCCCATGCAACCCTCCCCCAGAGCTGGCTCATGGTCCAAACAGAGATCCCAGAGAGATGCAAAGCCACAATCCTGACAGCTTGTAGACTTAAAAACTTTCTGGCTGCTTTCTCCAGGATTTTGGCCACAACTGCTAAACTCCTCCCAAGCTCCCATTTTCTCTGATTAAAAATTCTGGTTCCAGCTGGAAGCAAGGGACTGTACATCACCCTTTCCTGCACTTGAGCTGCAGCTGCATTCTGGCGAGTGGGTAAAGCAGCTGCTCTGTGCCAGGTCACAATAATAAACAATTAGACCATCCTGTGTGCCAAGAAAATCCCTGGTGCAGTGGAAGCAACGGATGCAAGCAGGCAAGGCTGGAAGCAGGCAGTGTTGGAAGGAGGTTGGAAGGAGGAGGACCCTTCCCATGGCACCAGCTCAACATGCCTCTATTAGAGCTGCACCTCCCACTGCACACTACCACAGTAACTCAGAAAAGAGGAGGACGGGGATTTCTTGATTAAGAATGGAATAGTAGTGATTTTAAATCACCACTGCTAGGGAGCCTGCAACTCCAAAGCTGCAGTTTCAGGGTAGCTTTCCAATGGGGCTGCACCGCTGCACCTATTTGTATTTAAAAGGTTTCTGCTTATGCCTGTTGCAAGAGAAAATTGATGGGGTCTGTGGATTATTTAATTTTTTCAAGACTTAGATCCTAGGTTCCAGATGCAACCAAGCACAGTAATTTTACCCTAAGCAGCTGGAAAAGATGCTGGATTCGCTAGCCATCTGGGTCTTCCCTTCCAGCCCCTAAATGGTAACTCAGAGTGTGGGAATTACTAAGGAGAGGCAGCTGCACAGTGGTTCTCTAAAAACAGATTTGCTGAGCGTACCACTAACTATAGTAGGGAGTATAGGACGAAGTGTGCTTCAGTCATGTGTTAACACAGAAGTCAGTCATACTATAAAAGGCTTTTTAGTCACAACACCACCCTGAGCGCTGTTTACTTCTACTAAACAGTTCCTTTTCAGAAAAAAATAAATCATCATGACATACCAGCTCGACTGACATTTTAGATACCATCCTTGCTAAAGCACTTTTACACTGTATTTGCATTAACCCCATCAGAAGGCAAGGTTTCTGCTCTTGACTGGTAAAAGGTAACTTTGGGCTACATCCTGCCTCATGTTCCTCTCCTGTAAAATAGAGATATTGTCACTTCAAAGCACTATAGTGAGGCTTAAGCCTTGATGCAAGAAAGCAGCCCTGTTCAAATAAGTATGCCTCAGTCAGAGTGAAGGTACACACATTATTTCAGCATATTTTCTTATGCCTGGTATCTTAGGATCAGACTGCAGAGAAATTTATGCTTCTGAGTTGTAGGAAGGCAAACAAATGCAAATAAAAAGAGATTTATCTCTAAAATATTCGGAGCTGCTCAGACGAAGGATATTAGTTGAATACAAAGTACTAAATTATTAGGTTCAATTTCAGATTCTGAAAGACTCCTTTGTTTGAGCAAATTTCTTCCTAAATTATGGTAATTCCTCTTTTAGATTTTATTGATTATATTCAACATGGGAAACATCTCAAGGCCTCACTGAACACAGCTGGCTGAGTGTTGGGTTTCTGCCTCATAAATATGCTGGGGGGAGTTCATCAACAGCCAAATGTTTGAACTGTGAATTGATTTTGATATCATTTTGAAAACATCCAAGACTAGACATTTCAATAATGACATTTTGACATTTTCAGAATGCAACTTGTTCCAAAACTACTTTTCAGAGTAAGTGACTTTTTAATATAAAATTTTAAAAGGCTTAAAGAACAGAATCCTGCACATATTTCTAAGAGTTTCTCTTAACGCAAAGCTACTTTTTCAAATTTCATTTTACATGAAAATTTGAAACATGCTTCCTTTCAAAGAGAAAAGGTATCTGAAATGGTGGGATTTCATGGTAAACACAAAAATTCATTCTCATTTCTGCAATTGAACCTAATCAGACCAAGATCTTCTGCTTTTCCTGACCAAACTCTTGGCTGAGTAAGAAATGTCAGAATAAGAAGTACATACAAGTAAATGGCTGTTTGCAGCAGCTCTTTTGAGAAAAGTGAAGTAAAATGAAAGAAAACTATTATTATGGCAAAAATTTGTACTCATGAGCATCAAGGCTGCAGATTTGTGCACAAGAGGCAAGATATGACTGCCTGAGCTCCTTTGTAGGTTGAGGTCATCCGCCTTCGACATAAACTAAGTTAAAAATATATACATATATTATTTTAAATATATATTAAAAAAATGTATATTCATCTTGCCCTTGAAACCTGGTGCTAAAATCCTGTTTGTGCCTGAGCAGAAAGCCACGAAATCTCCCCAGCCTCACTGGAGTTCCCATCCTCTGCATTCAGGAAGGAGCTGGCAGGTGGGCACAGGCAGGGGTTGACACTCCTGTGCTGCACAAGTGGGTGCAAGACCAATCTCTTCTCCAGGGACTTTCACTCACCTGGCAAAACAGAAGCACAGCGTGTCCCGTTCAAAGCACAAGCCTCTGTAGGCTGCTGAGTACCATGAACCAATCCCCCCCCTGCTTTTCATACCTCCTGAGGGAGTTCGGTTTTGCTTGGGCACTGCTGGGCACCCTCCTAATCTTTCTGTCTGAAAAAAACGTGAATTTCTTATGGGGAGATGTTCTGTATATGGAATAAGTCAATACAGAAAAATACTCTTTTCCTAGCTGTGCTTTAGTTTGTCAAGGTACTTCAAACCCGTGTGAAATATTAAGATTATGAGTGGCCCTTTTAACTTCAGAGGTGATTTAAAACCCTGCTGTTAATGCTGACTGAAATATGATCATCTGATAAAAAAGTCACATTTGAATGTTGGCATGAACCAAACATTATTAATAAAGCACTAGGGAGCAAGTTAGCTCTACAGAAACCAGTGGGATAAAGAAAATTCACCTGTTACAAAGCCAGATTTAGTACAAAAAGTTCCATCTGTAAAATACTACCCTCCTCTGTGGAAAGAGGGCAATTTCATTGCTCAGTCCTCACCTGTGAGCAGGAGAAAGGGGGCACCAGCTACCACCTAACCAGCAGAGAAATAAGACCAGTCCATGCTGCCAGCATCTAACACCACAGATGGGGTCATTTGAAGCACTGCATGGCTGACGCATTTGTTTTGATAACACATTCTCATGGACTCCAGAGATACCTTTGCACATTATTTCCTGCTCAGAAAACTAACCCAATAGCATGACACTGGTATGTTTCTTTCTTTTCCATGTACATGCAGTGATGGTGAATCATGAAGTCACAACGGCAAAGAACTGGTTAAAGTGAAGCAGTGCACAAGCTAACTGTCCTCCAGATATTGAATGGACTGGATTTACAAAGAATTCATCTCAAAAGGCCAGAGAAGTAAATGCTTTTGTTGTGTTCTGCTACATAGTCTTCAGAAAGGAAACATCACCAAGGGGAAGGAAATAGAAAAAGGAAAAGAACTATAGTAAGATCAGGGGCTGATTTATATTCCTTCTGCAATGAGAATCATCTCACATCAAGAGAAGCCTTTTTCCCCCATAAAAGATCTCAAAACAGTTTGTATTTCTATCTAGTTCTTCAGTTGTGTATTGTGTGGCACTTAAAACCACTTCTGTTCCAAGTCTGGTGGCTTTAGTTTGTTTTTTGTTTTTTGTTTGTTTTTTTTTTGTGGGTGGTTGTTTTTGTATACAAACAGCAGCCATAATTCTGGACTGCCCTGGTTTGGTGGATGTGACGCTCATGCCTATGCAACGTTTGGTTTCCAATTTGCTATTTGGTAATGGTGCACTGATTTGCACAGGGCATCTGCTGGGGAGGTACTAGACTAGGACTGACAGACCAACTCTGAGAACAGAGCAGCTGAAAAGACTCTCAAAAGATTTGCCACAGGTGACTGCAGCCCAGTGAGGGCATGGTTTGTGTAGCATGCTTTTTTGTTTTCAAATTAAAAGCATTGGAGAAGTGAAAAATATTATTTTGAGATTGCCTTTCAGTTCACTATCTTCACAGATTAGTGCCTTGGGCTACCTCTCACCATTTAACCCTCCCTCCATGGCCAGTGTTGTTCCTTTAACAACCACTTGCTTCAGGAATATTCAACTTGAAAACATTTTTTTTTTTTTGTTTTTAAAAACAAGAGGTTGAAAAATTGAATACTACAATACTTACACCAAACAAGTTCAGGTAAGGACAAGTTATGCGTAACTATTTAGTCAGGGTATTAAGGCGCAGTAAGATCTCTGCTTCTTCTGGTTTTGAATAGTGAGGTTGCAATATCTGAAAGACATGAACTCTGAGTGTGCCTGGTCATCCTTAATTACACTGAATAAACTGACTCCTTAGATGGTGAGACTATAAATGTTGTAATTGCATCCACTGATCTTTAGGTGGCATGTCTCTTATGGGTGTAGTTTAAATATTTAACACACATGAAAGTGGATCCTTGTCTGTGCAAACCTTACACTACCTTATTTAAAATACTAAATTCATATCCTACTGTATCTTGTATTCTACCCTATCACATCCTACCTGTCCTCATCTATTTAAATACATAATTTCTTCCCACTCAATATATGTTTAATATGATTGGGTTTGTTTTGCCTGCAAATATTTCACTACTGTGGCATCATGAATAGCTTGGTTAAAGACAGCAAAGAAACACCTCAAGTCTCTGGGATGACAGCTAAGTGTCACTAGCAGCTGACATACACATGTGGGTTCAGCTTTGAATAACTGAGAATGTGTCAAAATATAAAAAGAAAAAATATTTACAGCTACCCATATTCATTTATTACTGATTAGTAATTTCCTCAAAGACTAAAAGATTTATTCCTTGTTCCAAAAGAATTTATTGCAAATATTGGATTTAATATGTGAGTGAGGGTGGCGCGGTTTAAACCCAGCCACGCAGAGCGTTCACTCACTCAACCCCCCTTTCTTGCCCTCCCCTGCTTCCAGAGGGATGGGTGGGAGAATCAAAAGAATGCAGCTCTCACAGGTTGAGATAAGAACAGTTTAGTAACTAAGGTATAACACAAATCACTGCTGCTACCATCAATAATAATAATGATAAAGGAAACAACAAGGGAAAAGAGTACAGCATCTCACCAACCACCGACAGATAACTCACGACACCCCAACCCAACCAAGTGCTGACCGACCAACTCTTCCAACCACCCCAAGAGAACTCGCCCTTCCAGGTGACTGCCAGTTACATCCTGGGCATGACGTGCTATGGTATGGAATACCTCTTTGGCTAGCTTGGGTCAGGTGTCCTGTCCCTGCTTCCTCCCGGCCTCCCCTCCTCCCTGCACAGCATGAGGCTCACAAAGTCCTTGGTCAGAACAAAACATTCGAGCAGTAACTAAAAACAACCCTGTTATCAGTTTTGTTCCCAGGCTAAGTCAAAACACCAGCTACTAAGGAGGAGAAAAACTGACTGCTATTGCTGAACCCAGGACAGAGGGTAAAATAATTTTCCCTGCTTAGGTGATTAAGTTTGAAAAAGTTTAAGGTCAGATTTCACAACTTTTTCTTTTAAAACATTTCCACAAGTTCCTAGCAGTAAACTCATTTTCTAGAATATTGATTTAAAATAATGCAATGACAAGAGGAAAAAAGTGAAAGACTGAAATTTAGAAAATTTAGAAAATGGAAGTTAACATTTTCTGGTAGCAGTCTTGTTAGCAACTTCTTCCCAACAAAGAAGTTATGCTCAGACTTCCTGCAGTTTGCAAAGCAGTAACCTGAAGACGTCCAAAACAGAGGATGTTTTTTTTAACAGTACAAGGTAAAAAAAGATTTATTTTGAGGCTGGTGGGCAGTCAGTGGTGACTCAGCAGTCTCACCCCACCTTACCCTACCCCATGCAGCTCTGCAAACAGCAGCCACCACTTTCTCCCTAAAAAGACCTGAAACACAGCTGGGACATGAAGAATTTGAGTCCTTGTTCTTATTTTATTACTTCTGAAAAACAACCACCCCCCGAATGTGACATTGTCTGGCATAACTCAGTTCTGACATGCTGATGATCCTTCACCCTGTCCTAGCCACCATATATGACAGTGCAAATCACTAACAGTCTGCTACTGTCATTTGGAAAGAAGCTGTCATGCATGTTGTTGGTTTGGCATTAATGTTAATTCTGCAAAGTCCTTCTGCCACAGAAAATGCTGTACTATGTCAAGTAAGATTCTCAGATTTAGTTTCACATTAAAAAAACCAAACGAATGTTCAAGTTAAGTGAATGTGTATTCTGTAAACTCATGTTAATAAGTATTGATTCTTATTCCAGAGTCAATGATAGATCAATCTCTGTGTCAACCCTTAAAATCAGTTTTGTCCAGAACTAATGTCTAGGTTAGACCTTTATAATTATCTAGATTATGCCATTTACCCTCTCTAAAATCTGGCATGCCAGGAGATTTCTTTTCCTCTTCAGGAACTTCCTAAGCATTTAAAAAACCCACAAATTAATGCTTTGGGCAGTATCTTGGCAAATCCTGGATATAAATTACCTGTATCTTCTGCTTTTTAAAATTACAAATCTCATAGTTGTTGAGTTACTCTTAAAAAATATGGCATTTCATCAAATCATGGCTGGCATCAAACCCTGTCCTCCTCATATGAAAGAGACCAAGTGGTAAGTAATTTGCATTCCAGTATAGTTATGAATATTTCTAATAGCTTGCCTTTGTACTAGACAAATATGATTTTTAGTATTTCTATTTTCCCCCGAACATTTTTACATCATTGTTATTCTTCCCCTCAGAACAGAAATGCTATGGACGGGGATCACTCATTTCATCCCATACCTCACCCTGGCTCTGCACTTTCCCATTTCACCCTTCTGGTCTCTTCCTTTGATCTTCATTTTTACATCAACTTCTGCATTTGCCACAGCCATCACCCAGCATGTATTCACTCAGGTGACAGCTGAGTTGCTGTGGACCCTGGGTTCATGGGCACAGCACCAGCCAGCATGGTCACTGCCTTGGCTCCTCTCCTCTCTCACCCTATTTGGCATTTCCCTTTCCTGCTCACTTGTGTGCCCCTTGCACTCTTGTTTGGTTTACACTTGTTTGGTTTACACCTGCCTGGTCATTTCCTTTTGCACAGTTTTATCACAATATTTTATTCTTGTAGGTGGATTGAATTACAGTGGATTTGGGTCATTTTACTCCTACATTAGTAGAGCCAAAACATTATAATATTCCAGCTTACAAGTATTACCTTTAAATCATTGCTTGATGCACCATAATTTTCCCTGAATGTTGCACACAGTCAGGTTCCCTAACCCACAGAAGAAAAAAGGAGGATAGCCAGACAGCAGATAAGATACTAGCAGACTTATTTCAATATTATCATGCCCTACACAGTGTTTATGCCTCTGCTGTAGTATCCTCACCACCAGCCTGATCTGAACTAACCTAATCTCACCAGTTTGCAACATATACCACCAACTGTTAAGTCATTAACCCTCAGCAGATATTGAGAGAAAGTATGCAAAGTCACTTGTACAAAGCATTGCTCAAATGATAGCAAATGCAATGATCCCAACAACTGTTACCCCCTCTTCCATTTTCAAGTATTTCAGTAGTTATCTAGCACTTCAAGATAACTTGACATTTAATTTCCAGTGTGATCACTTTTTGTCCTACAGAAAGCAGAAAAGCTATAAACTGAAAGGAGGAATTGTTGGAGAAAGATGTGGATAGAAGGAAGAATAATGAAGTACCAACATCTCTCCTACGTATGCTAAAACAGTATCTTAACAGAGAATTTAAAAACACACCAAACACCACACCACAGAAATAGCTC
Source organism: Agapornis roseicollis (assembly GCA_002631895.1). NCBI lineage: Eukaryota > Metazoa > Chordata > Aves > Psittaciformes > Psittacidae > Agapornis > Agapornis roseicollis. The sequence continues at coordinate 40,245 of NDXB01003083.1, forward strand.
CTCCATAAAGTTACAAACAAGGTTATTGGCATAGCCAGCAGTTAACCAATACCACAGTAGTCCTGCACTTGTAACTCTCATATTAACTTCAGCAAAAAAGAATGTGGCTTTTAGTTTCTAGGTAGTCACAAGTTGTGGATCCACAGATAACTCTTGATCCAAGATAAAAAAATTGTTTTGTAATACTAAACCTGATGGACCCCACTTTTGTTTACTTTCTATATAGGAAATTGCTCTATGTGCAACTTTCATCAAATAGCTGTTTCAAGTTATTTTGTAATGTAAATATTTCAAAGTCATAATATTTTTTAATTATATATGAGTTTGAGATTTTTAAAGAACTTCTAATAAAGGTTTACAACAGTTTTTAGTCTCTACAGGTTCTCTTCTCTCCATAGTCCTGCCAATCCATTTAAGTCAATGGGTGCTAATTATGTGTTATTGATGTCAAGATTACTCAGGCCTGAGAAGATGTACAAAGATATATGTGGTACATAGATATGTTACTCATCTGCTCTCAAATTCAAGCCAAGAAAATGCTGGTGCACTGGCTTTTTCAACTCCAGAAGTGCTTTGAAATTAATTTTACTGAAGGAAGAAAGCAGCTTTTATTTTATTATATTTTTGTTGGGATTGTCTTTACCAACAATCCAGATTCTAGCTCCAATGAAACTGGTGATTACTCCCATGATTTCTCCTTGGGTGGCTGTAGACATCTATCAACATAGAATCACAGAATAGTTAGGGTTGGAAAGGACCTTAAGATCATCTAGTTCCAACCCCCCTGCCATAAGCAGGGACACTAAACCAACAATTTTTTCTTGCCCTTAGAGAGGTGCCTTTGGATGCTGCTTTAAACAGCAGACATGGGTATCAATCATTAGAGAGGAATGTGTTCATTAACAGCCATGCTCTGGGTTGCACCCTTGTACCTTAGAGCAGCTCCAGTGCCTAAAGGGGCTGCAGGAAACCTGGANGCTTTGTCCAGCCTTGAACACTGCCAGGGATGGAGCATTCACAACTTCCTTGGGCAACCCATTCCAGTGCCTCATCACCCTCACAGGAAAGATTTTCTTCCTTATATCCAATCTAAACCTCCCCTGTTTAAGTTTTTCCCAGGTCATTCCAGTTAAGCACCAAAATAGGAGTCTCTAGATTAATAAAACTAGTAAAGTGATTTTCAGTTGATTTAAGGGGGAAAAAACAAGCAAACAAACCCAACAAAAAATCCAAAAAGAAACCCCACCAACCCCAAACAAAAAAGATATGTATTTCCAGATAGGGATGTATAAAAGACTAAGAAAGCAGAACATTACTTTCATCAATTTTTGCAACAGACAGTTTCATTAAAGGGGAGCAGAATGGCCCAGTAGTATCCAGAAAGCTGAAATCAGTCACAATTCCATTTAATGTTTTTCATGTTCAAGCTACCTCAATACAAGACCATCATAGCAATGGCCAGGCAGAAACCAGTTATCTCCCCAACCCCAGTTCCCTCTACCTTTCCCACGTCCCCAAACCCCCCAAACATCAAATGAGCAAGAAATTTGTCTTTGGTACAGGTATAGACTCAAAAAAGTATGTATCCGGAGGCAACACTTGTCTAGTTCTCTAGGGAGTTGCAAGAAAGGACTTTAAAACAGAGCCCCAGAAGTAACAGAGTTACTCTCCATCCTCAAGCACTCACTCATGCCCCACTCTGACACTATTAGTACCTTTGTGCTGCCCCACAGACCAGGTGCTCCTTCAATGTGCGCTAAAAGGAGGCTAGAAGGCTTCATGGGGGAAAACTGTTTTGACAAGAGGAGACAAGATAGTCAAGTGTGTAGGGAAGGTGTTCCTGACCATGGTGATCTTTAAGGCCCCTTCCAACCCAAACCATTCCATGATTCTATGACAGATGAGCAAAGGACAAATCCTGCACCACCATTATCAACATACATGGTAATGCATCCCAAGCATTTATTTTCTGCTTAGGCTTTAAGAAAGGCTTAAGCCGTGCTTTCTGTGATTATTAGTGAAGAGAAAATAGCAGTGGTATGACATGACAATGTAAGGCAGCACCAGTCACTCTCCCATAAGCTGCTATGCCCTTCCAGCACATGGTTGCTTCAGGTCTGGTTTTGCACTGGGTCAGCTTCTTGGCCTGGTTTTGGGTGGGATCCCACATGCTGTGGACTGGGAGTGCTTTCTTACTACTAAACCCTCCAAGCAGATATTGCAGAGAGGTCCATGGCAGGGACAGGCAGTATCATCATTCCTCCCTGCAATACGACACAGTCCTGGGGCAGTTGGTTTGTGCAGTTACATAAACGGACAAACACAATATACCTTATACATGTGCTAGTGCCATTGCTATCATCTGCTCTGTGGGAAATCATCTTCCTCTGCTAACAAAGGCTAGAAGTATAACTGAAATATAACACTAAAAGAAGAAAGGTTAGAAACAGAACAGCTCTGGAAGCACACTGACCCTTATTTCCACATCCAGGCCCCTGAGCAGCAGCAATGCACTGGTACAGAGAATCACAGTCACACCAACACACTCATGAGTTGGGGATTATTTTAGTGCATTACTGCAGCCCAGTTTGCACTCCTACAGGTTTAATTGCCTTTTTTTGATTATCAGATTCCCAATGGTTATTTTCATACCAGCAATACATAATTGTAGCTTGAGAATTGCCAGATTGTCTCTGGCAACTGGGGAAAAAAAATTGCTAATTCAAGCACCTGAAAGACACAGGAAGCCATCTGATACACACTAAGAGGACTTTGGCATAAAGATGAGGTTTCTTTCCTTCACTCAATTTTTAAGAGATTAGATGTGCTAGAACTATCAAAGAGAAGGGGAACAAAACAAGTGTATCTAGCTCTTATTCTGCTAATTTTGACTTGTTTCTTTAATTTTTTTTAGTCTTTCAGTAGAAGGCTCAGGACATCTTTTGACTAGCTGCTTTTTCAGAGAGGGACGAGTTCTCAAAACCAAACGTTTCTAAAGATAGATGTTTTAGACTGTGGGACTAAAGGGACTTTAAGGTACTTTAGAAGAAAGCTTTGGAACAAAAGTATTTTTCCAGACACAATACTAACATCAAGCCCAGAAGTAGAGCAAAACTCATTCGTTCAATTAACTTCCCCACCCCTCCATCAACACAAGGGGTTTTTATTTATTCTTACTTCAATTCACAGAAGAGACTAATGTTTGAGACTTGTGGTTTTTAAAATACATGAAGGAAAATGTAGTACATAAATACCCACCCAGAAATTACTGCTAGAAGTACAAGGACAGAAAACTAAACCTGAGTTTGAACTTATATATGTAATTTTGGGAAGCAATGCCCAGTGCTGATGCATACATTACTATCAGCACCAGGAAGGCAGTATTATCTCAATTTTTATTTCCTTCATAAGCTGAAAAGACTAATACACTTGTGTAATGTGAACACAGATGGAGTAGAAGTTGAGGATTTGCTTCATAATCTCTGATGTTTACCAGATTTTATAGGTTTTATGAATATACTTGGGATTTAGTTGTAATCAGACTTCTGTTCCGATTCTGTTCTTTTACAACCTGAAATAAGAAGCAAATGGCTCTGCTGTTGTCACTGGGATTTGTATGACAAGGTATCAAAACAAGCAGGTTTCTCTAATAAGGAGTCCTAGTAATTCCTTATTTAAGTAATTCCAGCAGATTCACCCCCACTCCCTTTTTTTATAAACATAGTACTTGAGTCTCATTGGCTTTCTACTCTCAGGGATGCTAGTTGGGCTTTTTGTTGAAACAGGTCTCAGAAATACCCAGAAAAAAAACCCCAACCAAAACCTCCCCACAGTCTCTCCAACTTCTGTAGGAAATGCATTCAGGCAGCAGATGCAATTTTAGCAACAATTTATCTGCCTTATTACCATTTGTCATAGATCAGCTCTAACTTCCATTATTCAGTTTACTGTAGCCAGATTGCAGCTATGAAAAATAAGCACAATCCCTCATTAAAGTATCTATACACTTGTCCTGCTTTTCATTTTTCCTGCAGAACACATCAAGCCACACTCAGCACAGGGAAAATGTTTAGTAAACTATTAGAAATGAGTGAATTGTGCACACAGTGGGATAATATTATCAAAACCCCTTGTCCAGATTTTCTTAATATATATTTGGACATGGTACTGCCGTGAACCAGGGTCTTTTCGGCAAGTGCCTGGAGGCATCCTGTGGAGCCCTCAGCCACTAGCAGAGGAGTAGTTTTGGTTCTAGTTGCACTGCTGGGGACTCTCACAGCCGTACCTTGGCTTTGATGCACCCAGCTGTGGTTCAAAATGATACTCTGCCACCCTCAGGAGAGAACCACAACCTGCAGCTGTAAAGCACTTTTTGCCACAGTGCATATTCTACATCAAACCACAATCTGAATTTCTGAGAGGAGCCCAGGGTTTCTGGGTAGTTTGCCTTGGCAGCAGATTCCTGAAGCATGGGGGGGGGGGGGGGG